>JAQIXA010003157.1:0-14881 GCA_034699045.1 Nanhermannia cf. coronata Gr-Ori-00579
AAAAATGCTTTTTAAGCTATTTAGATCTAGATCTACCTATTTATTACAAAAATTTTAAAATCAAAAATTTCCGTTGGGGACCTTCCATACTAATCTTAAGAGGTAAATTCATTCAAAATAGGGATTATGATTAAATATGAGCCAAAATTAATACAGCATTGTGTACATGTAAGTAACGTATGTAGTAAAATAAGGTAGCAAGCATACATAATCTCCAATTTTTTTTGAAAATTTTACCCAAAAAAATGTAATAAAAATTCTTAATAACTTTAGATTTTAAAAAAAAGTTAGATTTTTAACTTTGAGTATCCTAAACATACCAGAGTAATGAAATATAGGGTAAATTCAACCAAAATAGGGGTGAAATTAGACTTAAATCTTAAAAAATTGGCTTAAATTGATCTAATCAGACACCCCCTGATGAGACAATTTTGACAAGCAAAAGTGAGTTAAAAAATTAAAATTCATTTCATTTTCCAGCAGAGCTTTGAGGTTCTAATTTTAGGTGATGGCTGTTTTAGGCCAGAAAATCAAGTTATTTAATAATTACTCGTATTATTATCTTCAAAGGATCTATTCGGCTTTCAGGCCTTTACTATATGTAGCCTCATATAATGACCAGAAAGCCGAAAGCCCTTTAAGACCCGTACATATCCTTTGAAATGAAATTTTATGATGTGTTTTCGTGTAAGTAAATGATCTATTTATACCTCAAGTGTCATTCATCGTCATCGTAGCTATCAAAATATCAAAAAATATCACAAAATAAAACAAAATCAAAAGTCAAGTGTGTGTGTGTGTGTCTGTTCTATTGAGTTCATTTAGAGGAGTCAGCCGGGAAATAAAAGTAGCTAAAATAGAAAATAAATAATAAAAACATTTGCTTTTGAAGTTCAAAGCCCATTGTCTATACTATTATCAGTACTACTAGCAGTATAATAGGATACTATGCTTATTTCTATTCATAATTTAAGTAATCAAATTTTCTACATACTCGTTGGGTGAATAGAAAAAGCTATTAGCTAATTAAAACTACCTTTTTGGACAAAAACTACCTTTGAATAATACCCTACCTACCTACCCTTCAAATATTTAAATACCCAGCTGGACATTTCACCTGTCAACTTTGTCCATTTATTTATATACACATATATACATTATGTATTGTATTTACATACAATTTTTCTATTCATTTTACTCGATTCTTTCTATTCTATTCTACTCGAGTAAAATGTAAATAAAATGGAAAGTTTCTCAGAAGAAATTTGTTATGCAAATATCTTGATAAATATTTGGCTATAAATGAACTGCACTTTAGTGATAGTCCCACTATATATACTAGACTAGAGTAGACTTAGGACTTGAATAATTAAACTTGCTTTAATTTTTGTACGCGTATGTCCAAATATTTTGCCTCATAAATCCTTCAATTTCAATTTTGGTAGGTAGAAATACAAAAAGTACCTACTAGAAATTTAAGAACTTGAATTTGAGGGGGTAAGAAAAGTTTAGTTGAGAAAAACCCAACCAGATTCAATTTATTTCAAAAAAATCTTTTAGCTCGCTTTTAAATCACAAAATCTTGAAATTTTTAAGATCCTTGAAAAATTTCAAGATTTTCTAAGCAAATGTTATAGAATTATTATCAGAAGAATCATCTATATTCAAAATTTTAATCAAAAGAATCATCTATATTCAAAAAAATCCATTCTAAAAATTTTAGCGGAATTTTAACAAATTTATTTTTTGTATAATTATAATCCATTTTTTTGTAAATATTACCTAGTTCTGAATCGACCTATGTTTAATTTCATCCCTATTTTGGTTGAATTTACCCTTATATTTTTGGTCTAATTTTACCTTAAATAAACATATTGAAAGCCTTTAAAATACCAAAATCTTGAAATGTCAGAAAAAAAAAGAATTTTAGTTAGGGTCGACCATCTCAAACCTTTTGTATTAATGATATAAAATGGCTTCGATTTGATCTTATTCCTATTTTGGTTGAACTCACCCTTATATTTTTGACCTAACATGACCAATGTATGATTTAACCCAAAATTTATCAAGTTTAGTCTAGTTAGATTAGGATTTTAACAAAATTTTGGATAAATTTCATACAGAATTATACTCATAGTTAGACCAAAAATATAGGGGTAAATTCAACTAAAATAGAGATGATATTAAACTTGATCGGGATTTCACTTTCTACTCGTATTATCAGCAGTATAAAGGTAATAGGGAGATAAAAATTTATCTAAAATACCTTATAGAGAAATACACTTCTCTCAAGTTTATCGAAAAGAATTGGGGATTCTGTTGGTGATTCTCACATAAGCAAATATGCGTTATTTCCTCACTCTTTTTTATTTTATGTCTAAATTTTCCATATGTATTGCATATATGTATACACAGATATTTGTGTGTATTTACATATGCAGAAACCAACAGAAAGTAAAGAAAAAAGTTGTTCTTGAAAAAAAGGTGGTTGGTTGAATTCGTGAGTCGAATATCATCTGGTTCAATATTTTATTTCATTTTATTTATTTTTTTCAAAAAAATATTTAGAGTATTACCACCCCCAAAAAGTATCGATTATCTATTTACGCACTTGCTCGCATATTTTATGGTTCACAAAATATTCTCTGTCTATTTTAGCAAAACACAGTCGACTCTCTTTATAACGGCATTCCAAAGCAAAGCAAAAAAAGAAATTTTGTACTATCCAGGTAAATTGAAATCGCAGACCAAAACTACTCGATCTCATTATATTAAATCTAAAGTTGACATCAAAATCAACCATTTTAACACCAAAATTTTAACACCAAGATACGTGGATAGCTACCGACCTATCCATTTCCTATGCTTGTAATACTTTAGAAATACACATGACTAAAGCTAGACTAACAAGTAACGGTTTTAACATTTCATTTGACCTTTTAGGCCAGTATCTAGCTATCCCCTTTGCCCAAAAAAATTGTGTAAAAATGTTAATTTTGATGTCAACTTTACATTCAATATAATGGGATCGAGTAGTTTTGGCCCGAGATTTAAATGTTATAGTGAGGTCAATTTAACATCGATGTTATGACAAAAATACGAATTTTGGCAAAAATTTGTGTACCTTATAATAAAGAAAAAAAGAGCAATTGCCGTTATAGGAGTATAGGGTGTCCTTATAGAGAGTTCATCTTAAAGTAGGTAGTAAGTACCAGATAGAAATAAAGGAAAATCAGACGAAAGGAAACAGGAAATAAAGCTTTGATCTTTGAAAGTACGATGGTATAAGTAATACAAGTGGATATAAAACTAAAAGTAAAAACAGATTCACTTTTTCATAATTTGGCGAGGGTTTTTCCACAAAATGCATAACTTGATGTAAATATTTCTTAAAGGTACTGTCTGTAACAACGACTCAGAAAAATTCAGAAATTATAAAAATAGTGTAAAAACTATTTATTTAAAGCCATTTTAGGTAATTTAACATGAAAAAAGTATTTAAAATTATTATCTGTATTAGTTATATTCATTAAGTCCATCATAGATTTTGACACAAAAGGACACCTAGAAATTATTAAAAATTAAAAAAAATTGTAAAATTTTGAACAATTTTGATGAGGATTATGAATAATCCATACGTTGAGTTATTGAAATTTTTTATAAAAGCTTACAAAATTCAAATATTTTTTTGAAGGTACTGCAATATTAGCTTAGGTATCTGTATATTCAATTAAATAAGAAATCTTTTAAGAACCAACGGAAATTTTCCTGAACTTGAAAAGTCCAGATTTCTCTTTCCCAAAGGGCCAAGATTTTTGTAGCAATAAGCCTGAGTCTGAGCACCTGTATGAACAGGTGAGGTTGAATAATTGGACAGATAATGGGGGTTATACCCCTATCCATGGGGAAATCTGGCTCTAATAAGTCTTACCATGTACATACAGTAATACATACAGTAGTACAGTAATAGTAAGTATGTACTTTAAACAGGAAATGTTTTAACCAAGGGGGAGATTTTTGAGATTAAAACGGAAAAAGTCAAAATGAGTCGAAAAAAAGTTGGAAAAATAAGTGAGGAAATGCTCGAAATTGAACTCACAAACAAACAAACAAACTGCTCGGTGTTTGCACTCCATTTGGATTTGCTGTAAAAAAATACTACTACCTACATGTATTAGTACTCATATTAGGAAAGGTAATATAACTATAGGTACTAGGAAAGGTAATACAGGTGGCCATAGTCATAAAAAAAGTAAAAAAAAAATGTAAAAAAAGGCTCACTTTATTTTCCTTTGAGTAGGTAATAACCCTGCCCTGCACTGCTTGCTAATTGCTAATGATTATGACTTAATAAGACAGCCAGATTGCTAGCAAAATTGAATTTCAAATTTCAAACAAAAGGTCATTTTAACCGTAATATAAGCCCTTCAAAATATTTTTGCTTATCCTCAAATTGTATTTAAGAGTCCTAGTTTTAAGTTTATAAAATGTCAAAAAAGATAATATCAGTAATATGCTAAAGCCATTCTAAAATTATATTTGAAAATTTTCGCTAATTTTACATTTTAAGTGTTTATTTATAAATTGCTAATACTAGAACTCTTATATATCTATATAAGTAGATTTTAATTTTAATTTTTTAGATGAGACTGGTCGAATTTTATGTAAAATTCTGCAAGTGTTTAGAGGTTTATTTGTCATGATTTTAACTGGATATTAAGAAGGATTGTTTGGAACGTGTTTTTCCGCATAAAAGTGCTCGTAAATCAAAATGTGGTGGAGCTCGGGTAAAAAAAAAGATAATAACCTTCTCATCAAATATTCAACTTTCCCTCAGTTTTCCCCATTTACATTTTACATAACAGCTGAATACTAGTACTAGTATAGTATTACATAACATATGCAAAATTTCTCTAGTCTTCAGTTTTGTTTTTGTACTTTAGTACCCTACTATAGTAAAGTATATTGTAAATTGTACTCGTAGTTTTGGGATTTGAAGTTTCATTTTTCGCTTTTTTGTCACTTCTGTTTAGAGTTTTTTGCGGGGATATTTTTCGGACACTCTGGGCTGATTAAACGATCCCAAAGATTTACATTTACACATTTACACATACACTACACAACCCACTGAACTGACTAGCTGAATATTCATTTCGCAAATTACATTTGCCACTAGAAATAGTATAAAAAAATCTAAATAGAAACCATCAAAAGCTCAAAAATCAGATCAAAATCTACCAAAATGAAACCAGTATCTTAATTTTGAGCAAAAAATTTTCATTCTCATGTATATATGGGCAGTTTTTCAAAGGACAGCTTGTTTTCTGATATAAAAGTGCTATTTTGACATGTTTTTATAACTAAACACTATAGGGGAGATAGCCAAAATATTCTCAAACAGGTCATAATCCGAAAACAGGTCAAATTTTTTGTCCTAATCTAAAGCTATCTAATATTGCTCTCAAATTTTTCTAATTTCTTTCAAATTAATCAATTTTCTGATTAGATCTACTCGTATCTAACATTTAGATTTTTTATAATTTGATAATAAGACTGTAGGCCTGTAGGTCTGTTTACTTGTGAGTATAATAATAATTTTGAATAATAATAAGTGAAAGCAAAAACAACCGCAAAACCCAACCAAACTCACGCCCGGCTGCCCCTCCGATACAAAATTCAAAATCACAGAATTTGCATTCGAATTCAACGATTTCGCGAAAATCCAAACTTTTACATTTGCAATTGAACTAGTGCAGTAGTAGTAGTAGTAGTAGTACGATACTTACAGTTTACAAGTACCCTACTAGAATAACTAGTATAGTGATATTATAATGATTATTATTTAGATTTGGATTTTACGATTATTTTCGATTCGAAGAACTCTGTGGTGTCAATGTACAAATGGGGTTTTGGCCCTCAATTTCTGCAAAATTTTTATTTTATTTTTTATTTATTTCGCATTTCAAGAAGAGAGAGAAAGACAAAGATAATAATGCCTCATGATTTTATTGGGAAACCGGGAAATTTGTATAAAAAAAGCCCAAAAAACCATCAAAAGAGCTCTAAATATCTTTGAATTCTTAATTTTTGTAAAAAGGTCTTTAGACCTCGTTTCAAATTAAAATTCGAATATTTTGACGATTTTTTCAACAAAGATCTCTCGCAATCTTTGTAGCTTTTGATATTTCAAATTAGATAGAACATGGGTGGTAATTTCATATCTGTTTTGGTTGAATTTACCCCTATATTTTTTGTCTAACCTAACCAATGTATGAAATTGACCCAAATTTAAAAAAAATCTTTAACCTAACATTAACTAAACTAAATTTTATTTTGGGTTAATTTCATGCAGTGGTTAAGTTTAACGCAAAAATACTCGTATAGAGGTAAATTCAACTGAAATAGAGTTGAGATTAAATCAAAGTCTAAAAAATATCTTTGATTGGTAATGGTAATAATGAGATATACTGATACTTGTTTTTATAATATTATCTTAAAATTACCATGGTTTTTACGATGACAAGAAGCCCGAGCTAAAATGTATGGTTGGAAAGTGCTGAGAAATAGATTGCGGTTTTTCCGCCGAAAAAACCCGCCATGTGGTCCGGCACGGTTTGAGGAAATAGAAAAAAGATTTATGTCTAAATCCTATTACACAAAATACCCCTTGGAAAAAATACCCCGAGAAAAACCTTAAAATTTACCACTTTTTGCAAAAAACACCAAACATTTGCATGAACACATGTATCTACTTATAGTACTACATACACTGCTATATACAGGGTGGCCGAGAGCCATAGATCCAGTGAATAACTCGAAAAGTAACATGTTTATTGAGAAACACTAAAAACTACCTCAAAATAGATACTCGTAAAATTTTGAGAATTTTAGAAGAATTTTAAAAAATGAAAATTTTTTGAATTTCGCTAAAAATTGTGAAAGGGAAAAACGAAATTCATAACCTTACTTACGCCAAAATTTCAAAAAATTTTCATTTTTTGAACTAATCTTTAAAATATTTCTAAATATTTCTAAAATTCTCTCATATTTTTACCAGTATCTATCTTGTTCCTCTACTTTCAGCTAGTTTTTACCCTTTCTCAATAAATATAGTATTTTAATAAGAGTTATTCACAGACAAACACCAGGTCTATGGCTCTGGACCACCCTGTATATATATATGTATATGTAACTGAACATTTGAATCAGAAATCAGGTTTTTATTTTTTTATTCCGACACTTTCCTTTTCCCATCAAAATCAAATGTTTCTTTTTATTTTTTACTTTTATACCCAACTGGGACTTCTTTGCCTTGTAAATGTATCTACTGATATACCTCAAGGACTACTATACATAGTACTAGGACTACTATGTAGTACATAAAAGTGAGAATTTTGTGAGTTTTTTGCTCACAATTTTGCTTATTTTTTTGCTTCTTATTTTGATATTCAGGTGCAAATCCCCGTACCCCCAGGGGAGAGTTTCAATATTATTATTGCTCTAGTAAAAAACACACATTTTATTGCCCTTTAAAAAAGCAAATTCTAGAAATTTATAACGATCCAATGCCAGTTAAATTTGGCTATTTGGGCTTGAGGTTGTTTGGCACGACGCAAATTTATTTGATATTTTTAGAAAATTATTTGATCTCATAAGAGATACTTATAAACATGTTCTATAAACATCTCAATTTTTAAATTACTTGAGTTTAAATTTCATCCCTACTCTTGGTTGAATTTACCCCTATATTTTTGGTAAATATAGGGGTAAATTTAACCAAAAAAAGGGGTGAGATTAAATCGAAACTTTTTTTATGTGAATAAACTACCAATGTACTTATCTGAGCTATTTGGTAGCATCCAGAAAACCAAAAGAATATATGGTCCCACACGAATTGCGGGAGTTGCGGATTGCGGGTAGGTTGTAGTTTCCGAATTTAATAGTCTTTGTATCGTATTACTCTGCTTCGTAAGCAGAGTGCCTTCATTTGACACTCTGTGTTCGTATAATAGCACATTTAGAATCAGAACTTGAATACAGGTTTTGATTACAGCTCGCGCTTATACCATCAGACCAATTGCTTGGCCTGGCCAAATAACCTAAACCTAAACTCATATTTAAACCTCAATAAACTAAAAAAATTTTTCTAGTTTATTTCAGGTTAGAATTTAAAAAAAAATTGGGTTCAATATCATACAGTCAGTCCAATGTAAATTCAACCAAAATAGGGATGAGATTAAATCAGAGCATTTTAAAAAATAATTTGAAAATTTTATACAGTTTTCTTAATACAATACCTAGAAAAAACGGAGAATATCTCTTTCCAAAGTAAAATTCAGATTGGAATTACAAAAATTTTGCCAAAATCTTTGAAATTTTGAGAAAATGTTGCATTTTCTCTAGATTAGTCATAAAATTTGTCATTTTTTTTCGACTTTATCGGCTGGTCACCCTAATGATTGATATGTTGGTTGTATTGTCAGGGCAGCCGTTAAAATGAGGCTTTGGGCCAAAAAATCAAAATCTTTCAAAGCTGTCAAATGCACGGACACCCCTTGGTCGAAAATCTCGAAATAAAATGAAATAAAATAAATCGATTGCTAATCAGAAACACATAAGAAGAACCCACCAAAGTCCCATATAACTACATAGGTAATATAAAATGTAATAAAATGAAATCCAAAGTATATATATTTTAGTATGTAATAGTATCAGTATAAGGTATATTAAGTACAGGAAATTCAAAATGTATTTCCTGCAATGGTAATACAAAATGTGATTTTCGATTAAGAACAATGTGAATGGGTTAATTAAATGGGCGAGAGACATTTACAAAAAATAGAGTAAAAAAAATTTAATCTAGACCTACAGTATCTACAGTATAGTATAGTATAGTATATATTAAGGTATTGGATTATTTTGTTTGGTAAATTCGAAAAAAGGGCAAAATTCATTCGATTTTGGGCTGATTGAAAGAGTTTTATGGGTTTCCACAACTGATTAAAAGATCTTGATAGAACAGAGGACTTTTTTGGGGATCAGACGGACGGAAGTCCGGATTCTCGTCGAGTTCAAACTTTTCCTCTCGAATGACATACGGAATTTCATCGACAAAAAAAAGAGAGAAAAATTCATAAAATTATCAAATGGAACTTCTTCATAAAGAGACTGAAGAGTCTAACCTATGAATAAGTTGTTACTAAACTACTCAAAATTAAAGGATTTTTCAAAAAATTGTGGTTAATAGGTCTAATAGACTTCATTTCCTCAAAAATTTCAATCTAAATCTCCAAATACAGATTATAAGATTGTCATATTTTAATTTAAAAAATTTCCTTAAAGGATATATAAGGCTTTCAGGTTCCATATAAAGACCAGAAAACCCATTTTTACCTCAAGATATTCTTTAAAAATACGTTTTTTAGAGGAAAAAATGGCTTAAATGGAGGTTCATTATTGAGAAATTTCATTCTATTCATTTAGTAATGAGGGACTTTATAGTAAAGTTTCATTTACCTAACCTAAAATTTATCAAAGTAAGTAGATACTTGGGTGTATTTGTAATTAAAGTATTTATGTTTATGATACCAATCTATAAAAATTTTGCAAAAATTTTGATTCCAAATAAATTATAATTGTTTCCAAATTCTCATAAAATTATTATTTAGGTTTCTTTTAGATTTCTTTTACAACATTTAGCATTGTTCCGATTTAATCTCGAATACCTACCTATTTTGATTGAATTTACCCCTATAGTTTTGGTCAAATTTTGCCCCTGTATGAAATTAACTCAACTATTTTAAAATACAGATACTAACCTAAACTAACATAATTAAGAGTTAGTAAGTTATATCAAAATATGAGAGCAAATTCAACCAAAATAGGAATGAAATTACACTTGAGTTTTAGGCCAAATGTCAGCGACTTTACATATATTAATATTTTATCATTCTATTTACTTTTTGAAAATTTAAAATTCACTTTATTGGCTTAATTCTAACCACTATTTGTACATTTTTTTGAGGGTAAGTAATACTGCATAAGGTCATAAATAACAATAAGCACATTTGTATGAAGACAGGTAGAGGACAATTTACCCTTCTCTCTCCTATACTGAATAATTAACAAACAAACAAATGAATTTGTATTTTTTTTATATGGAGAAATAAGGGCTTCAATTGATCGACCAGTTTTTTTTTATTAGGTAGGTACATAAAATTTATTTGACATTAAAGAACACGATGGATTAAAGTAAAGGGTTCATTAATATTAATATGCAAAGTTTATTTTACGACATGTGGTTTACGTCAAATATCCAAAAAACCATCAGACCATTGAGGGTAATCATCAGCAGTGGCAATATCTACATACTCTTGTCATCTGGTCAAATGCTCATTTGTCAAAAAAATACAAAAATTTCGAAAATTTTGAAAAATAAATCAATTTTTGGTAAGGGAGATTAGACATTTAAGCTTGAACTTGGGCCCCGAAAGTATAAAGGTTTTGAATCTCTTTTTTAAGGGCAAAAATTGTCTTTGGGAATATGTGTGTTTTTCGAAAACGAATAGATATTTGAGGTCAAAGGTCAAAGGTTAAAAAAAATAAAATTCATTAGATGAATTACTTAAACTTATTATGAGTTTTTTCAAGATTTCGTTCATAAAAATACACATTGGATTCAAAATTTGAAAAAAAACTGAAAAATTCATTCAATAAAAAATTGATGTTTTTTATCAAAATACTCATTATAGATTAAAGCTCTACTGGTAGTAGGGAAACGTTTTTAAGACTTGGGCTGTCTGTTTTTGGCTGTATATATATACCATTGAGGGTAATCAACATCATTGGAATACTTTCATCATCTGGACAGTTTGTCAAAATTTGTCAAAAAATACGAAAATTTCGGAAATTAAACCAATTTTTGGTACGAGAGATTAGACATGACATGTAGACATGAATTTAGGCTCCGAGAGTGTAAAGGTTATGGGCAAAAATTGAAGTTTGTGAATGTGTTTATTTTTCAAAAAAAATTGAACACTAACGATGAACCATTTGAGGTCAAAGGTCAAAACAGTAAAAAAAAAAAGATCAAAAGATTAATAAAGTACAGGTCTCTTAAACTTTAATTGTAATTTTTTTGAAATTTCGTTCTTAAAAATACTCATTGAAATCAAAATAAGGAAAAAACTGTAAAATTCATATAAAAAATTCATGTTTTTTTTAATCAAAATATTCATTTTAGATTAATTAAGGCTAAAGATTAAACTGGTATTTGGCTGTACCTGCTGTTATATTTACATGGAATTTGTACGAGAATGTGTATCTTGCCTATCTCTACATATGGATATAAAAATTTCAGGTCAAGATTACATGATCAGCCGAAAGTGACTCTATCTAAATTTCCCAATTATCATTCATCTATTCCTATTGAAAATTCTTTGAAATTTGCCGGGTTTTTTTTAGAATAGGTACTTACTTTAAACATATATATTTTCAATGTATATTTAGAATTATGACAAGAGATATTTTGACACTTGACAAAAAGTCATTTGACAATTCGGTTTTTTTTGTACCTGCTACTACTATGTATGATACGGATAGAAAGTGTTTGGATAATTTCGATATAATAAAATATACATTATGATTAGTTGGGTATTAAATTAGAATGGGTTCGTAATTTGTCCAAATATGACTCAATTTGTGAATTTACTGGCATTTCACTAAATTATCGATTTGAATCGGGTAAAAAAAACCCTTGACCAAATTTACGATTATTTCTATACTCTACTATCTATCTATACTAATATAGTGGTCTCTCTATAATATACTAATATGGTATTAGTCTTTACATTTCCATTTATGGTTCATAATAACATAAGAAATAATCGTCAAATTCTGGGTGGTTTTTTATTTTGGGGTAAAAAATGAACTTTTCAAATGAATAGCAATAAAAGTAATGTTCAGACTCATTTCAAAAATTTCAAAAAGGGCATTTCAGGGTAAAATTCAACCCTATTTTATGGGATTTTATTAAAGTTTCGAAGGAAAAAGTTTAAAACCCTGAGTTTTTGTGTAATTTCAACCCTCATCAGTAGAGAACACGAGTTCTAGAAAGATTTTTAGAAATAGTTGGTGTAACAAATTCCCCATCAACCCTTCGAGAATTTTCAAAAAACTGTGAACTACAGAATTACCAGCAGTATTAATATGAACCCTATTACATATTAGTATTAGTATTAGTAAATGTACAAATAGTTGCTTATTCGGTTCATAATCATGAAAATGGGGAAATTTTTGTTCTTTTGCCCTCCTTAATCAGCCTTACTATACAACTAGAGTATTTATAAGACTACAATTTAATCTCATCCCTATTTTGGTTGAATTTACCCCTATATTTTTGGATCTTTTTTTAAATTCTAACCTAAACTAACCTAAACTATAATATTTTGGGATAAATTCATACATGGGTAAGGTTAAACGTAAAATATAGGGTTAAATTCAACCAAAATATGAATGAAATTTAACAAAAGTCGATCAAAATTGAGAAAAATTTTGCAAATATTCAATTTAAATCAAGGAAATCACCTAGAAATATTTTAATTTTAGGTAATTTTCATACTGCAGGAGTAAAGTTAGACGTAAAATATAGGTGTGAATTCAACCAAAATAGGGATAAAATTAAACTAAAGTCTTATTTATAAGGACCCTTTTATACTCCATACTTAAATGTCACTACATCCCATACATACCAAATGAATGCCAAACTTTTCACGGAAATCCAAAAAAAAGTAACGAAAATTTGGTCAAAAGAGATTTTGTCAAATTCTTATACCTACATACTTTTGTCATACTAAAAACAAGATGTAAAATTTGGTTTTTTGTTTAATTTTTCTATCAATTAAGCATATCTGAAAACATCAAACTTTCAAACTATTTCAAATTTTTGAATCAATTTGTCAATGCTTTTTTTTTTATAAAAGACTTATTTCTTAAACAAATATTTGATTTTTTTTTCCATTTTTTATGAAAAGCTCAGATTTAATCTCATCCATATTTTGGTTTAATTTACCCCTATATTTTTGATTTGACTCATTAAATTTTAAGTTAAATTTAGCTTAGGTTAGAATTTTAAAAAATATGGTTAATTTCATAAAGCAGTAAAAATATAGGAGTAAATTCAACCAAAATAGGGATGAAATTAAACACAATTCTTACTTACATTGGTACTTAAATCAATCAGATTACCTAATTTAAAAATTTGTAAGAAATGTTACAATTTTTCATCAGAGATGTTTTTTTTGTAGCATTTGGTTCCTGATAAGCCTGTGATTTTTGTCATTTTTGATTTGACCAAATGTCCAAATAGAACTACTGAACATTTGTTTTGAATGTATTTATTAGATGTAAGAACGTTAATTATTTTTTCTCATACAAACAGTAGTAGGGTACTAGTACTGTGTATACTTATATGAGAAAAAGTAAAATCCCCTGACACTCCCAATAAATATGTCGATTTTGAGGAAAATGCACTTTGGCCCCTCAGGACCTTCAGTTCAGTCAGATTCAGTTTAGAGTCAGAGAGTAGCAAAAAACAGACGGGCAGAACAGCCCTCAATTTCAACACTACAAATGGACATAAATAAATCTACAAAAACATGAAATGAATCATCAACACTGCAAATGCAATCCAACCAAAAAAAATACAAAATTTCATTCCTAAAATGATCTAATGGGTTTTTTCATCCTAGAAAAAAGGGTATTAATAGGGGTGTTTTTGGTACAGTTTGGAAAATTTTTTCCATTTTGAACAGCCAGTTTTCTCATAAACCAGTTTTTATATTGACCTGAATTTTTAACCTGAATATATCTATCTATATCTATAGATATCAAAGGTATTCTCTCATTTTTCAAATCAAAATATTAACTGATTCATTCGAAAACAGGCTGTACTTTCAAATTAAATTTCAAATTCCGAACTATTCCTAATCTACCCTTATAGAAGTTTATAAGTAAAAGGGCCAATTGATATTTATCATATTTTCAATTAGGGTAATCTACCCAAGTGAATGTATAGTAATAGTAGGCCTAAATGGCTAGATTAGAAAAAAAGAGTTATTTTGTTTACTTTTTAAATGATTATGGGGGGTTTCAGTAGTAGTAGTCAGATATGCACAATTACTCATTCCTCATTCAACATATCGCCTAATGGACTATTTTAATGAAATTCAGCTTTTTTTTCTCCTTATGGGGTTTTACATGGGTTATAAGGGCTAATCTGGGTGTTTCGTGTCTCCAATTATTAACTTAAGGTTATGTAGAACTTGTACAGTAAAGATAAGGCTATTCTACGAGTATTATATAAGGGTTCGTTATTTCAGTTCAAGTTAAAATCACCGGCGATTTATGTCATGGACTTTTATCTCGGGGTAAAAATGAAATCGATACTGAAAAGAACAGCGCCTTCAATTACATTCAAAATACACATTGAATGTGTGGCCAACTTGGAGAAAATATGACAATTTTCTAAAAGTCATTTTATTCATCTCTGAGAAACTGGGTTTTGACTCAATTTTCCTATATGATTATGTCAACGAGTACCAGAATATTAAAATTACCGATAAGACAGAAATCTGGTTTTCAGAGCTAAAGTAATAAAAATAATTTTTTTTCTCAGTTCAAATCTATTTGATAAATTTTTCCTAAAAATGTCAACTTTTTTTTCAATTGGTTTTAAAATGCTGAAATTCCTAATTAATTTTTTATTTTGAAAGCAGGTTTTAGAGACCATTTAAGGCCTTATAAAAGGGGTTTAGGGGCTTAGGTCCAAAACCATAAGGTCCAATCCATAAGGTCTAAACTTTAAGGTCCAAACCATAAGGTC
>JAQIXA010003158.1:0-14880 GCA_034699045.1 Nanhermannia cf. coronata Gr-Ori-00579
ATCCTATTTGGCAAATGTCCGCTATGGCGAAAAATCCTATTTGGCAAATGTCCGCTTTGCAAAAGTCTTATGGCAAAAAATCCTATTTGGCAAATGTCCGCTATGGCGAAAAATCCTATTTGGCAAATGTCCGCTTTGCAAAAGTCTTATGGCAAATGTCCTATGGCAAAAAATCTTATTTGGCAAATGTCCGCTTTGCAAAAGTCTTATGGCAAATGTCCTATGGCAAAAAATCTCTTTCCAAATTCCAAATGCCCGAATACCATCTAATCTTCAATAAAAATGTTGTTGTTTTCTACGAGCGAGCGAGCGAAAACGTTTCCTACAAAAAGCCTCTTTTTAGCTGCTTTGGTGTTGTTCGAGTCTTTTGCTGGTAGATACCACTACACACCCCAGAATATTTTACAACACCAGCTGAGCTCAATTCAATAAATATAGGCAAAAGTCCGAGCTAAATAAATAAAATTATATCTAACCTTTTATTTTCTATCAATAATTTTTTGAGATATTTTTTTATAAAGATAAAGATAAATAAATTTACAATTTTGTACTAATTAAAGTCAAGTAAGTTAATTACATAATTAAATAGTTTAGTTGTTAATTGTGGTAGTGGTCTAGTTATTAAGAGTGTTGTGTACTTGAGCAAGCAGATGAAGGGATTTCTATTCAGTTATTATTAAGTCAGTTTAAAAAAAAGTACCCTATACCTTTAAAGGTCAATAAATTGTCAAATCAAAATTAAAATTAATTAAGTGGAGAGGTCGAAGGTCAGCCTGCTGGGTCTCTTTTACAAAAAGGTCAACGTGGTAAGTAAATGAATAGTACTACATTTAGTTAAGTGTCTGTCTGTCTGTCTGTCTGTCTGTCTGTTGTGAAAAAGTGTTTTTAGATTCAGCTCTGAAATACTTAAAAATGTCCGCCCCTCGAAATTTCCTATTTCACTTCTTATCTTATTTATAAATCAACAAGTCGTATATATTTATTATCAAGTTTACTTACTTACTTACACTTACCTTATTAAATAAATAAACATAATTTTTATATTAAGGTTTTGTCTCGGCCTGGCCTAACTAAATAGGAATTAACTGCAGATCACCTGCTCCATCTCCACCATCAGATCCATCAAATCCATCGAAAATAATTTAAGTAAGTTTTATTTTTTATATAAATTTAAAAATCCTACCTTCTATTACCACGAATATTTTATACCATACTAATTATGGACTACTTAATAATAAAATGTTATTTTTTATGAGTCAGTGCCTATCTTTAATTTTGATCTTAATTGTATTTTTATTTTTGTATTTTAGCCTACAGTCTACCACCAGTCGATCTACGAAGGCAGGCAGGCAGAGCTAGTCACAAGAAGTTGAGTTGAGGTCAGAGGTCAAGATCTTCTAAACTGGAGTAAATCTACCCAATTACATACTTCTACCAGTATACGAGGACCAGATTTTATTCAATTCGAATCCCTGCACACTCTTTCTTTTCTTCTCTGTATGTTTATCTTAATGAATAATTATTATTTAAAAAAAAATCTACTCTGAAAATCCGGATTTTGACCACAATGATCTCACTATCATGTTGACAAGATATTTGTTCATTTGAGCCGTACATTTTGTTTCTCTCTCTCAACTCTCAAATTAAATGAATTATTCACTTTTAATTTAATAACACACAGACTATATTGTATCACATAATTTTATTTAATAGTTTTATTCTCTATAATAGTATAGGTAAATATAAATATATTTTAATTTTGAGCTAATTATATTTATTTTTTGTGTGTAGGTATACTTTTTGGCTGATGATTCGAAGTAGTCGATGGTTGTGGTGTTGGTGATGGGGAGAAGAAGCAGGAGGTGGTGTTCCATCTAAAAATTGGATAATTATTGATTTGGTTGGTGGGTGGAATGGTTGGAAGTGATGGTGGTGGAGGTGGGAAGGTTGGTGTTGGTGACAAAGTTCTTCCATTGGAGGTGATGGATCATCCACTCCGTGAGTTCTCCACCAACAAGAGCACCAAAAATCCAAACTCGATGATGAAAGAGTCAAAAACATTCTCATTTGGATCCTCAAAACAACAACAACAGCCTTCTTCTAATCACAACAACCACGATGAAAACAACCCAACTGCTGATCAAGGTAAATTTTATTTACTCCCCAAACTTATTTATCTTTCTTTCTTAATCCTTTTCTATTTTATCAAATTATTTATAAACATAATTATTATAGAAGAAAAGAGAGAATTAGGAAAGCAAGTTTTTTTTTAAAATTAGAAATTCGAGATAATTAGGAATATACCTAAATAGATAGATAGAAAATGTAGGATTTTTCTGATTTAGATAAAAAAAATAATAATAATATTGAATCAGGATAATATTACGGTAAGCACGTGTGTAGTTGTAGTGCATAAAAACTACAGTATAGTAGTTATTATAGAGACTCAAGTACCTGAATAAGTACCTCAAAGTAAAATAGTAAGTATAATAAAAGTAGGTGAACTTGAATAGTACACCTTTAGCTTTAGGTAGGTACTTATTTATATTATTATAGTATTAGGGTTAGGTACCTTGAGTCTTGAGTATGTTTTCTCTACCAGTTTTTTTAGACCATGTTCTTCACCCATTATCATAATCATAATCATAATAATATGTTGAAAAGATATTTCCTATGCATGCATGTACTGAAATAAATATAAATAAGTAATAAGGTAATAAGTAATAAGGTATTTTTAGGTTTGAGAAAGAGTGCAATGTTGTTGTAGTTGTAAGTACCCTACCTATGTATTACCTAATATTTTTTATATCTAATTCTAATACAATCATAATCATAATACAGAGAGGTAAATTACCTTAGGTAATCTTCTGTAGATAGCATTATAGTTTGTACACTAATATGCTTATGTTAGGTTTTTAAGGCTTTAGGGTTTGGATAATATGTATTGTGATTCAGTGTAAGTATAGTATTTGAGATGAGGATGAGTCGTAGTCGTAGTTTCTTTGGTTGGTTTCTTGAGGAATTTCTTGGTAGTATGTAGTAGGTTTGGTTAGGTTTTGAAGTTAGTTGTAAGAAATAAGAATAGTAAGGAATAAGGAGTGGGTCTTTTTTGTGCCGGAGGGCCTACCTGCTGCCGTGGAATGCGAGGGAGAATCACCTAACAGACACCAGACCCACAACATCACATCATCAATTTTTTACCCACATACTCAAAGGGTACAGAATATCTACTACTAGACCCTATAAGTACCCCCCCCCTCCATTCCTCCAGTCTCCAGACACTACCTCCTCTCATTTTCTACCTCCATCCAAAAACTTGCATTTTTGGCAATCATTTCATTCTGATTCTGTTCTGTTCTGTTCTGTGGCCCATTGAATTGAGGATAAATCAATCAGTCATACATATTTTAATTTTTAAGAAAAGGTCCCTTCCGTCCTTGCCTGCTGATCTTGCTGATAATGCAGGGGTTCAGTTTCAGTTCCGGTGTTGTGTAGGTGTAGTGCTTCCTGGGCTAGATGAGATTGAAAGAGGGTTAGGAAGTGAGGAATATGTGGTAGTAGATGATGGTGATGGTGAGTTCAGAGTTTTTGTTTGGTGGTGGTGGAGGTGGAGGTGGTGATCCACCACCACCATTGGACTTTGATTGGTTTGATGGACTCTGGCTAGAGAAAAGACTTGGTGGTCCAGGTGTAAGTCATCATGAGAAGGCTGATCGAGTTTTGGGTCGGCAGCCGCCTTTGGGTCTTGGCCTTCGTTCGAGGTCCCTTGAGGGTCTGGATTTTGTTGAAAAACGCTCGTTGATCGCAAGCACTCTCTCACTCGCACACATTATACACAACAACAAGGAGAAGAAAGGTAGACGACCCCCTCACCCTTTGACCCTTCCTTCCTTCCTTGGCATCATCATCATCTACATATTATTCTACTACCTAATTAATTAAATATTTCACTAGAACTAGACTATAGTACAGGCAGGCCTATTACATTTTACATTAGAGTTGACAAAATTAGAGAAGAATCAAAACTCACTCGATCATCTCGATCCCCCTCCCTCCCTCCGTCTTTTCATTACCACTTACCACATTTCCTCCTCAACTTTTTTCTTCTTTTTTTTTTAGCAAAATACTAGTAGATGTAATAATAGTTGTACGTTTATAGTTTGAATAATAAAAGTATTTGCTAAAATATTTGAGTTGTGAGAAAACGTCCTACCGAGCTCACCCCTCCTCTGTCTCTCTTTCTGTTTTTTTGTTCTGAATTTTGAAAACTTTTGTTTTATTAGACTTATCTGCCAATTATAATTAGGTATAGCTTACTCACACCACCTTTAACTTTAAAGGGTGACTGACTTGGCTTAAATTGAATCAAATCGAAACAAACAATTACGAGTAGTTAGCATAATATGTATGTAGGGTACTATTAATTGTATCTTAACTTCTTGAGAACAGCAGGAGGAGTATTTTAAGCAATTAGGTATCAGTAGATTTAATGTAATGTACCTTATACACTCCTATTTAATTGTAATTCTTGTAGGTTATTTATTTGAATCTTTATAAAATACTTTTAATTTATTCAAATCAAACTCATACCTTAATTAAACCTTGATAAAGATCTCTCATCTCAAATACCTATTGTAATTTTATCGTCTAAAATAAAAACTGACTCTATACATATTATACCTTCTATAGGTATAAGGATTAAGGATACACCACTATATTATGAAAGGAACAGTTTCTCTAATAAAAGATAGTAGGGGAAGGAAAATGGTGGATAATAAAGAATGAATGTTTTTTTTCCAGGTGGTGTTGGTGGTGTTGGTGCTTCAGGTCGTAGTGGAAGTCCTCCTGTGGTTCCCCCACGTCGCCGCCTCGGCGGGTGGGCTCGCATTTTTAAACCATGGAAGTGGAGAAGGAAGAAAAAATCAGACACTTTCGAAGCCACCTCAAGATGTAAGAAATTTATCATTAAACTTGCAGCAATATGATTAATCATTAAATATATTTACTAATTAATTTATTTATTAATTTATCTACTATAGCTTTGGAGCGAAAGATGTCAATGAGGGCAAACCGTGAGGATCTGATACAGAAGGGGATCCTTCCTCCTGACACAATCATCTCCCCACTTGACAGTCCAGGTAAATTAATCAACCTCAACCATGGTCTTAAAATTAAAATTAAAATTAAAATAATTTGTTTTTGTAGACGGTATGAGCTGGAGTCAAGATTCCTCTGCAAGAGATCTCCACCACATGAACAACCATGAGCAACATCAACAACAACAACAGCAGATGACAACCTTTGGGAACTTCCACAACAATAACTTTCACAACAACAGCCAGCAGCAGCAACAGCAGTTGAACAATGAGCAGGTCCAGCTGCTTCCAACAGGAAATGGCCACACAACAACAACAACAACAACGAATAATCTGAATAAAAAGTTGAATGGATTTCTTGGTGGTGTCCACAACTCGCCACTTTTTCAGCAACAAGTGAACGCACAACAAATCTACCTCGCTAATCAACAACAATCCTCATCATCATCCTCTTCCAGTGCCAACAACAACTATTCTTCGACGACAACTAATAATCATAATAATACATTGAATAACAATACAAACTACAATAATAATACAAATAATAGTAGCAATAGTAGCAATTTAGTTGTCGGCCAACAGCAGTCAAGTTCTTCGAGTATCAACAACAACAACAATGTTACAAACAACCTGTCCAAGTCAGCTGGATCTTTCCCTCCACCCTCGTACCTTCGGAATAACGCGATCCTCACCAACAACATCAACCGAGTGAAGGAGGAACTTCAGAACAAATTCGACAACCTACAACTTCACCACCTTCAACATCCTCTCTCTATTAATCCTCCTGGTATGTTAACAACAACAACCCGACCATAATATTTACATTCATTTATTGATTTATCTAATCTAATTTAATTTTTGTAGATGAAGTTGAGGATGATTATGGAGGAGGTGAGGGGTTGAGAGAGTTGCCTGAGCCTCCGATCCCACTCTCAGAGATCGGACCAATCCCTCCACCACCATCATTCAGAAATCCTTCACCAATACCTGCACCAAGAACATCCAACAACAACAACAATACAAATAATAATAATAATAGTAGTAGTAGTATGGATATTGCAAAAGCCATCCAGAATGTGCTACACAAAGCAAGACATGCAGACCTTCGACCGATTCAAGGTACGTACATAGTACATAAGTACATACATTCATATTTTAAAAATTCTCACTAAAAACCCCTTAAATTGGGCCTTTTAAAATTACTTTTCTGAAATTTTTAGTTATACATACAAGTATGAATATTATGAGCATATTATATATATGTATTAGGTATTTTCCAATAAGCATTAGGGCATAGGTAATTAGTAGTTAGTATATAAATTAATCTTCCAATTAATTGATAGCCCAAAGTATCTAGAAAAGTATCTAACTGCGAGGGCGTATGCAGATGGAAAGTAATTATTTTTACATAATTATCAATCTTATTATTCTGCGTACTTTTGAATGAGTAAGCAAGCAGTTTGTTATTTAGCTATTAATTTTAATTAATTTATTGGTGCTCACGTTCAAGGCATAGAATTCCATTGCCTATTAAACTTATTCTTATTCTTATTTTTAAAAATCGTGTCGATCGATTCTCAAATAATCTTTTTATTTTTATGTGACTATTTATTCGCAATTAGAAATATTAGTAAAGTACCTAGGGTATGTTTAAATAGCTAGAAGATAAGGTTAGGTTAGGTATACTAGAATCTAGGTATCTATTTCTATAAATACAATTAAATGAAGTTTGGTGGTGCTCATAGTCGTCTTTGTTTTTTTCCTAAATTTTTTGGTGGTCGAGTAGCCGAGGATTCTGATGACTCGGATGAGCCCCTCGAAGTCTCCGTGGACGACGATGAAGATGAGGATGGAGGAGACTTTCATCACCATATAGAGGATCATGTGGTGGAGGAGGAAGGAACAGCAATCGAGTCAGTCCCAGCCAAAGAGCCACGACTCGCTGCCCAACCACTCAAGTCAGCCCTCAAACTCAGAGGACCTCCTGAACCAAACAACAAACCACATTCCAAGTACCTTAAAAAAATTTTTTTTTTTACTATAGTTTAGATAGTTATCTAAAACAACAACTATCTAAAATAATTTATTTTTAATACCTACCTTGATTTTTTACTAATATTATAGTGCTAGACCCATCCGATTCGGCCTTTCTCTCTCGACCAGACCTTCTGATAAACCATCTCCTACTACAACTTCAGCTTCAGGCGATCATGATAAAGAAAACTCGAAGCTCAAAAACAACCAACAACAAAACAACAGAGGTCAACAGGACTCATCTGACGACTCTGACGGTGATGGACCCATCATGTACAAAGATGAGGAAATTGAGGATGACGAGGATGAAGCAAGTAAGTCTGGGATATCTCTAAGATTTTGATCAAGGATTTAACTTTTTCTATATTAATTAATTAGATCGTTTGGCGAGTAAGATAGCTCGTAAGGACAGCCTCGCCCTCAAGCTCTCACTTCGTCCAGAGCGTGGTGATTTAATCGCGAGGAATATTCTGAAGGTGGCTTCGGAGCAGGAAATTCAAACCTCGAAAGAATCCATTGGAGCAAAACTCAACCGCCGGCTGAGTATGCGTCCCTCAGCAGAAGAGCTGGAGGAGAGGAACATCCTCAAGAGGTCGACACCGGCCGAGGAGCTCTCCCTCATGGAAGAGAAGAAGAAGATGCTTCTGAGGAAGCTCAGCTTCAGACCAACCATCGAGGAACTCAAAGAGAAAAAGGTTCATTCAATTAATTCATTCATCATTTTTATTAATAAAAGTACTCAAATTCCTTTTTTTTTTGAACAGATCATCCGGTTCAACGATTACATCGAGGTGACTCAGGCTCAGGAGTACGACCGAAGGGCCGACAAGCCCTGGACAAGACTCACCCCCAAGGACAAGGCCGCCATTCGCAAAGAACTCAATGAATTCAAAAGTAACACACCTTATCTTATATACCTATCTATTTTTCTAATTATTTTTCTCTAATTTCATGTTTTTGATTTCATTTTTAAGGTCAAGAAATGGAGGTTCATCAAGAGAGCAGGCATTTAATTAGATTCCATAGACCTTAGCCCCCCTCCCCTCCCCCTTTTAGTTTTAAACTTGATTTTCGAGCGATATTTTATTTTTATTTTATTTTTATTTCCATAATATTTATTTATTAAATCTACGACTAACTTCAATTCAGCAAGCATAAAAAGTATCTATGCATAGGATAGGCTATTATAGGTAAAGAGAGCAAAAAAAGGAAACAAGTGAGACCAAAAATGAGAATTATTTAAAAACTCACCACAACATAATCTGTACTATCTGTATGTAGGGTATATAATAATTGATTGAGGATAAAAACTCGAGTGAATTTATTATTACATATAGGGATAAGAATGAGAAAAGGAATTTGACTGATAAAAAATATAATAAATAATTTAGATAGATAGATAGGTAAAGTAAGGTAGATAGGTAGATAATTGAACTTTATTAATTAAATTGATTACGAATTATAGAATAGAAGCCTATTTATCAAACCCTACTTTTAATAGGCTACTATTAAAAATAATTATAATTTTAATTATATTAGGTACCTAAAAAATACTGAAATAGATAGGTAATTTTAATATAATAAGAAAAAATGAGAATTGTTCAAGTGACTGAATTTCAAGTGCTTTAACATTTTTATTACCTAAATAATATTTATAATATATCTAATTAGTTATATAAAAAAAATTCTTCAAATCACTTTACTTTTTCGCCCTATATTCAGTACACTTATTATATAATAATAGGTCAAGTGTCAAATATCATGTAAGTTGTTCAGGTCTCTTAATTATTATCAAAAAATAACTAACCTAAACCTAATTCGATCTTTTTGCTCAAATTTTTTTAAAAAAAACCTCTCAATCCTGACCTTTATAATTTCACATAAGAAATATTATGTAAAAAATGCATGGTTGTACATTGGCCCATATTATACCTATATATCTACTTAAAATACTTACATTTAAATGAGCAAAAAATAACTTTAATAATTTTTTTATGAATCAAATGAATCTGTGATTTTTTTTTCGGATTTTTTCTTATTTTATAAAAATGTCCTTTTACTATATATAGGTAATATTAATGTAAATAGTAAATATTAGATGATAGATAAGGTAGCTAATTTATTGTGTATAAAAAATGTTCTCTAATCGATCGATCGATTTATTAAATTACAATTTTAGCTTTATCTTTATATAGCTAGATAGGACAATTTACAAAAAAGAGTAGGTAGGTAGTTTACTTAAGATTATATAAATTTTGCAAAGTACAATTTTAATTTTAATTATATTTAGTTAAATAGCAGCTCTTATTTTGATTCAATATAGATTATTAACTGCCAACTATATAACATAAAAATAAAAATCGAGTAATAATGATGAGATTGTTAGCTTTTTTTTTGTCAGATTATATTATAAATGCAACTATACTATCTACTATAATTAATATTAATACTTTTCTTAATTATATATAGGTAAAAATATTTATTAATTGATTTTAAAACACTTTAATTCCTCATACAATAATAGTAAAAAAATGAATAAAAATGATGTTGGAAAAATTGCCATTTTAAAATTTAATTGATTGGTTCTTTGTTGTTTTTTTATTTCATTTCATAATATATTTAGGTAGGTATGTAATTATTACTTTGAGAATTATTGTTTAAAAATTAAATATTTACAGAATAGAATGATAAAAAAAATTGGTGTAAATTATTATTACACTATGCCGATATAATAATTGGAATTTGGTAGAGGTAATATATAATTATAGTAAAAATCATTAAATTAATAACCTAAATTAATAAAATAATAAGCATAAAAATCACAAAAAAATTCCTATCTATGAATAATTAACTCTAGATTACTAAAATGAGCAAAAAAAACGAGAAATAAATTAAATTATTGATTACAAAAAAAAAAGACTTGAAAATTAAAAATTAGATTAAAAATATTAATTACAAAATCGAGGATATTATTATACCTATATTAGTATTAGATTAAAAAAAATTAATTAATTAAATCAGTTTATATATATGTACCTATATTATGTAGAAATTAGAAATGTTTTTGGTCAATATGGTCATAAATTTTAAAATATTTTAAAGGTGCTAGCTAGATACCTTATAGTAGATTACATAATAATGTTGTGTTGTGGGCCTTAATTCTAGTTTTAATTTTAATAGAGCTAGCCTTGAGTACCTGAACAGCACGATACAAAATCTACAATCATTATTATTTCGCCTTTTTACCTACTTTTTATTTTATTATTATTATCAATTTTTAGCTTATTTAACTAATAATAATAATAAAGGTGGAATATAATTTTATTTAAAGAAACATTTTAGGTATATTATGTAGGTAGTTAAGTGTAGTGAATTAAAAATTAAAAAGTCTATTAACTCTATTGAATTTCGTAGAAGTATAATTATCGATGAGTTCGATTATTTAAGGGTTTGTTTGTTCTCATAAAACCTAACTATTATATTAATGCCTTTTAGCCTTAAGCTATATACTAATTACTAGTTGGCTTATTTTGATAATTGCTGATAAATAAATAAATAAATAGGAATAGGAATAGGAGGTGGGGTATAATTAAAATATTTTAAATAAATAAATAAAATAATTAAATTAAAATGTCCGTTCATCAAGACTACTAAGGGCTAAGGGACAGACAGATAAGTAAGTAAGATGTTATACAAGTGAGTGAGTGCGAACATTTAACTAACGTTAACGATGATTATAATCCTAATTATAATAATATAAAGATTTTATATATATGTTTTACTAACCTAATGTAATGTATATGTAGAGTCTAGTTAGTAGGTATAGGTAGGTTAGGGGTTAGGGGATTTATTTGTTGTTGCTGCGACGCTGTTGTTTCCGTTTATTATTATTGAGACGTTTCCGTTCACTAATGGGGTATTGCATCGGGTCATTTTTTGTTCGCATCTTACGAAACTCGTACACAAGTTCGAAGGACTTCTCCACCGCCGTCTGAACTGACTGTTTTTTGATAGGCATTAAAAAAAACACAAAAATTAATCAAATACCTGTACAGAGATGACAATTAGCCAGAGGAAATTGATTTCACCCCGTCTAAGATTGCCAAAACTATGATCTAGATTTACAGAACCTATCTAATAATCTAATTCAGTCGTATTTAGTAAATAATTTTAATTTTTGGGAGCATTTGAAATTGAACAATTATAGATAGTGAATACTTGAAAGTGAATACGAATCCTTATAATTTATATTTTGAAATATTTTAGAGAGTAAATGGATTCTTTTAGCCAGCCTTTTTGGCCAATTTGACCCCTATTTTACCCTTTTCTACTGTAGACTGACAGATCAAGGGTCAGAGGTAGTGGTGGTGGAGTATATAATAGGTAAGGGTACCTTGACGCTCGGTGCAGTGATGGTAATACTTCCAGTGGAAAATATTTTAAGCGTAGCTTCTATTTCTTTCAGTCGAAAAGTTACTCCGGGGTGTAACTCGGGCTCATAACTACAAGGACAAACACAAATTATAATTGTAATCCAGAGCAGGGTTACTATAATAAATAAAAAATAAATATTCTTAATTACCTGGCTTCACGAGGATGTGCTTGCGAGAATTCAGCAATCCTGATTCCAAAAGGCATAGTACATGTCGCTAGATAAATTTAAAGATTATAATTTAGAAGAAAAATTAAAGGTCAATTAAGTAAGTTAGACAACTTACCAAGTATATTGACAATTCTAAAATTCATAAACCGACAGTTGAATCCAAGTCGCTATTTTTCAGAAGAAAAAATACAAAAAATTAAAATAAAATTAAGGTTTGAAATGATGGTGGTGGGTTGTTTTACCTGTAGGATGCGAGCACACCTCCTGGCCCCTTTCTTGGCATCCTCTTCCGAGGTGGATCCAGTGACGGTGACCTTCCCCGATGACCAAATGGAGGCCGTACACCGAGGACGACGAAGTTTCATTATCACCATCTACAACCAACACCAAAAAACAACAATTAGCTCATGATTTTCAGAGAATATGCATTAATAAAAAAGAATTATACATTCATCTCCTTGTGGTACTCGACATTATTCCCAGTCTGAGCAATTTGTTTGAGATTAAGATGACATCGAACACTAAAATTGGACACCTACATAAAATAAGCAGAGCAAAAATGATCAAAAAAAAATGGTTTTAATTTTGATTATAAAATACTTAAGGTATATAGAAGCTGATAAACTTACAACATTATTGAGATTGATGTCGACCTCTTGATTATTCTCAACTTCTTTATCCTGCTGACATTCAACACCTCCACCACCACCATGTCCATTATTACCAACTTTATCACCCTTTAGATTTTCATCCATTTCATCCTCCTCATCTTCGTCCATTTCCTCCTCCTCCTCCTCTTCCTCGTCATCCTCATCTTCCTCCTCTTCGTCAACTCCAGGGACGAAGGTGGGGTCAACCTGCAGGCTCACCTCATCCTCAACTTCATACATTTAAAGACCTACAAAGAGAAAAAATATCTCAAAATCAATGAATATAATATATACATTTAAATGTAAAAATTACACTAACTAACTAACACCACTAACACTAACTGGACTATTATAATTTGTATTAGATGTTAAAAAGTAGACTATTAAAATTTTTACTAACTAACTAGTCTATAAAATTACAATATAATATAGTTAGTTATCAAAACCAACCTTTTAAATACGAGGACTAAAATCAAAATTGAAGTTGGAATGTTGAATTTTGAGGTCTAGGAGTTGAGGAGTGCGTGTAGTGTAGGTTCTTCAGGTGTCCGAGTCAAAAAGAGGTCAGGTGAGGTCAAAATGTTGATGGTGGGACACTATGGCCCCGTCTTGTCAACCAGCCCAGTACACTGAACCACGGCTTTTCTTCTATTCTATTACATGTAATGGACAAAGAAATTAGCAAAATAGTTAAAAAAAAAATAGTTTTTAAATATAAATGTTAAATGTGGTCTAATTGCAATTTACTAAATTATAAATTATTTAAAGTGTAAATTACCTTTGAGCCGAGTTTCTTCTCCGGGTCTGACCTTTGAACTTGTCCACTTTCTTCACAAAATAGGTCAAAATAATCTACTTATATATATTATAGGTGTGTGTGTATGGTGTAATATGTATATAAGGAATGACCTAACTAAAATAAAATAAACTACACCACCATCAACTTAATTATTTTAATTTAGGTAATAGTTTAGTCAGCCAAAGCAGTGTACTTGCAAGGATGATCATCAGACAGGAAATGAGTGAAAAATAAAAATAAAAAAGTTTTTACAAGAAAACTCGTATTCGTATTTCGTATACCGTACGTACCTTAACCTATACCTGTACTACTATAGCTATTAGTATAGGCCATAAGCCCTAGCTAGGCCCTCATTTTGTGTAGTAAAACTAACGTCTGACTCTCAAATACAAACCAGACAGAGCCAAACACTCTTTTTTAAAATTTTAATTTTTCATTTTTCATCATCGATCATTCATCGATGAAATAAAATGAGGGTAATTAAATAAAGCCGACATGATGATCCTTTGTGACCTTTTGACCTCAAATTTCACACACACCTATATAATGATGAAGAGATAGCCAAGATAATTATATTCTAATTTCAGCTCTCAAATAATAATAACTAAACTGGTTCATTACGAAAACAGGACCAAACAAAAACGTTTTCTTAGCTATTTAGTTAGAATTAGGCTTGCCTAACTCATTTAAATATCTTTATATAATAATGCTAAAGAATTGTAGGAATTGTGTACTACACTTTTCAATCCAAAGCTTAAATTTCCATAGAGCTGAAGAAGGTGCGACATAGTTCACGAGGGGGAAGCACCTGCCACCATCCAGACCACGAAGCCAGGCCAGCCATGAAGAGTGACGTTGAGCCAGAGGTCGAGTCCACTCGTAGGGAACCACACGTGTCACCATCTCCTGCCGAAGAATCACCTCAAGACCATCCTCACTCACAAGAACAGCACCCAACAAAGGCCACATCACAAAATAGCACCAATAGAAACCCAACACCGAAATCAGCAAAATAAACCCACCTAAAATATGAAACATCGAGTTAATTAAATATCTATTTTTGCAAGAACTTACTTGGTGAAAAATGTTCACTCGAGGGGAACTCGAACCCGAGCTCTTACCATTAGAGGCACGTGTGAAGCTGACGTGCTGACCACTCAGCTACCGAGTCATTCTTTAATAAGTATAAATTTTTTTTTAAATTTACCAGCCCGAGCTCGATGGAATGGAGGGAAGGTTTTGAAATTGATACCTTTTTTAGCCCTGCCCGCTTCCTTCACTTTCTGTCGACGAAGAGACTTCTTCACCTGGTCCACACTCTTCTCTTTAAGCTCTATATCAAGAAAAGAAGCAATTAAAATAAAAATAAAAAATGGTCAGAGTCATAATAATGTTAATAACCGAAGATGTCAGCCTCTTCACTATTATCATCCGATTTCTTGAAGAGAGCCACCACCTTGTCCATCACAGCTCCTCCATTTGGTGGTGGTGTTCCATTGGTGATGCATTTCAAGATGCTACATGTCTCATCAACACCAACACCATTCTGCTCTTTATCCTCCATTTTTAATTGTTCTTCAACTTTTACTCAACCTCCTTATCTATAACTTATTAGGGGTAGAGCATATACGGTAGAATAAAATTAGTTTAGTTTCTACTAGCTACAATTTTTTTGTTTTTTTTTCTAATTTCGCTTTC
>JAQIXA010003159.1:0-14878 GCA_034699045.1 Nanhermannia cf. coronata Gr-Ori-00579
ATATTAAGTGATACACTCGAAGGCTCTCAATCGAATAAAAAGAGTAGAGCTAACTCTTTTTATTCGGTTTTGCAACTGAATTAGTACCTTACCTAGCCTACATACAGGTTAGGATACAATAAAAAAGTAGGTAGCTTTTAAATTTTGCGATAATTGGACTTACCCTCCATCCTCTGTATCTGGTACACTTGATGACCTCAAGGTCAGTCAAAGAAAGGATAGGGTGTGGTAATAGAAGTCTTTGACATTGCTCTGCTGAGGGCTCTAGCATATTTGCCTGGTTTTAAAAAATAATAAGTTATTTTTGGTTGGTTAAAATTGAACTTGAAATACCTCAGGGCCGATTGGACATGAGAGACTCATCACGATTCTTTCTCTAAAGGGATCAATTGGAGGATTTGTGACCTACAAACAAATTCATTTATAAAAATTGATAAGTTAAATTATTAGAAAAATGAATATTTAAAAGAAGGGTTAATCTAACCTGTGCAAAAAGCTGTTTAAAGTAGTCATATGGTAAGGGTTGGTATAATGAGAGGCAGGCGAGTGGAGCGTCGTTCCCCATCGAACCAAGAGCCTCCTTACTATAAAATGTATTTGACATGACCTTTAACGTAAAATTTTCAAAAAAAAAATTAAATCGATGATAAACTCACGTTGTGGTGACCATGGGTAGCATAAGGAGCTGGATCGTTTCGATGGTATATCCAAACATCCCCAATCTCTTGTCTGTTATACAACGGTACATTGAACCAGTCCCTAACATATACATGCATAGAACAAAATTAAGTATTTTTAATTTATAAGCCAGGCCAGGATTTAGTTTTAGTTTAAGTTGTAAATTTGAACCATTTTTAGAAGGGCTGTCAAGGACTCCATTTGTTGTCATTTCTCCGTTGGGTAAGGGCCCTGTGTGAGCCTCTCTCAACTCGTCCATTGTAAACTGCTCCTGCAACCTGGGACCAATTTGCAAAAAAATTAGCATTTTCCTGGAAAAAGAGCCTACTTTGTGCAGGTTAATTTGACTTAAAAGCTCCAGAAAAGTGTAAAAATTTTGTGAATTTTCTTGGGAAAAAGTGACAGAGCAAGGAAAAAGAGTTTCTTTTCCAGTTAAATTATTATATTATTGGCAATTTCAAAATTTTTTCCGGTTTTACCATCGACCGTAAGGGCGTGACTTTGCAAGGTTCATCTTGAGTTCCTCGTCTTTGATGAGGAGACGTTCTTTCGTGTCTACCAGGAGCATCCGACCAGGTTTTAGTCGACCCTTGTGAACGATATTCTCAGGCTCTGTGTCATAAACTCTAAACATCCAAATTTCAGTTCATTAAAAATTTGATTATTTAAAATTATAATTTGAGGTCAACTTTACCCAACTTCGGAAGCCATCACAACTGTATTGTCTTTGGTGACGAGGTACCTCGAGGGACGAAGTCCATTCCGGTCAAGAATGGCTCCTATATAACGACCATCTGTAAATGCTAAAAGAGCTGGACCATCCCTTTAAAAAAATTATAAAAAAATGGATTTTAAGTTATTTAATATGATTGACTTTGACTGAATAACTTACCAGGGCTCCATTGAATTCGAGGACCAATTGTAAAAGTCTTTTTTCTCCTGGCTCATTAATGGATCTGAAAAATAATTTCAACAAAAAATTATCAATTACCTAATTAATGATTATAAAGATTTTGTATATTAGTTACCGTTGTTCCATGCTTCAGGAACCATACACATAACTGCTTCGGGGAGAGATCGACCTCCAGCTTTGACCAAAAACTCGAGAACACAATCCGCTGACCCAGAATCTGATCACAACACAAGTTCAATTAGATAATCATTCAATCAAAAACCAAATAATAAAGTTATATAGATCTATAAGGTACCTTACTCTATATAGGTAGGTAGGTTAGAATTCAAAATGTTAAAAAAAAAACCTGAAAGATTAGGTTCAACAACTGGGTAGAGTCTTTTTAGGTTGGCTCCGAAAATCTTTGATTTCATAACACCCTCACGGGCCTTCATTAAATTCACGTTACCCCTCAGAGTATTGATCTCACCATTATGGGCCAGCATCCTAATAATCATACATATTATAAAGTTTATTCAGAGGTCAGTCAGGGGTCAGATTTATTATGAATACTTATGTAAGTAACTGTGTACTATAGATAACTCGGCAAACTTGAAAAAATTATTTTTAGGTGTAGCTAAATTATCATAATTTGAATTTTGAAATTGAAAAAAATATGAAAGGTTACCTGATGGGGTGAGCTCTCTCCCAACTCGGGAAAGTGTTTGTGGAGAACCTGGAAGTGTAAAAAAATAAAAGTTAGGATAGGATAATAACTAAGGTTATCTCGGTTCGGTTCGATGTACCTTGTGTGAACGAGGGCAAGGTAAGTTGTAAAGTCTGAAGATTTGAGGTCTATATCAATTGACAAATTATTAAAATTAGTTAATTTTTGATCGATGTTTTTGGAAATTGTATAGGGTATAATAATATATAAATAGGATAGGGTAAGATACCTGGGTAGTAAATCCATAATTGCTCAGAGGTGAGTTGACCCTTATAGACGATGGTGGTCGTTGAAAGCGAGCAGATGTAGAATCGAGCACCAGGCCTGTCATATTCATTTCATTTATATCATATTTAAATGGATGAATAATGAATACGAGTACTTATCCAAAATCCAAAATGGATTTTTCAGAAAAATGTCGACAATATTATATTATAGTGCTAAATGTACATAATACTTACTTATTAATTGTACATATTATTATTATCTATTAAAGGCGAGTAGGTTTTTACCATGTGGCAATATGAATATGATTATTATTTATGTAAATTTAGTGAATAATCCCAATACCTTTTGATGGTGTGAGTGGCTCTCTTTCGCAATGCAAAGATCTTGAAAAATAAAAACAGAAACAGAAACAGAGGATTAGTTAGATCAGTATTTTTATTACCAATAAAAAATTATAATGATAGGAATAGGTATGTATGGTATGGTATATGTACCTGTCTGGAGAATATTTCAGGGTCAGTCTCATCACCAGTCACAAAAACTTGTCTCATAAACGGCTCAGAACCTGGACAAAAAATTGACACATAAAATAGATAGATAGATTAGGAAAGATATGAATTATGAATGTACAGCGAATTGTAATTGTAATTAGATTTTAATTGGGAAACACTCAATTTAGACAGACAGACAGAGATTTCACACTTTCATCTCTAAATATAATTTAGAGTATCTATATTCAGTATATTATACTCTCTACAATATTATGTAATTTTTTAAAAACACTTTCTTTGAATTTTAGATTACTTTTTTTGCTAGTGTTGTTTAGTGTTAGCGTTAGTGTTAATGAATGGGGAGAGAAAGTGAGAGCTGGTTTAGGCTTACCTTTGGCCACTTCCCCAATGGATCTGTTGTCAGTTGGAACGGTTCTCCAGTAAATAACCTGCAAAAAAGTAATTGTTCGCAATTTAGCAACCAGACCAGATCGGAATCGAAACACCTAGGTATCCTATGATAATCTTAATACCAATCTACAACTATAATATGATATGACTATAAATAACCATCATTTCATGTCAAAATTCAATCGTTTAAAAACCTACAGAATATAGCTATGTATCTACATATTATATGTATATCTTTAGGTATAATATGTATTCCCCTATAGTCTATAGGAACTTAAATCCTCAACTTATTTTCCTATCCAGATCCAGCAGCAGTTCTTTTCAATTTCCTTCCTTTCGACTTTGATGACTTGGAAATGAACGAGTTTTTCTTAACTAGATATCTAAATAAAATACTACCTATGCTATGCATGGTAATTAGATATATGAAGGCTTGTAAGATATCTACTACTACACAGATGATATTACATGTATATGAGTACTGTAGCATTACTACTACTTTTTAATACTCGTAGGAACCCTGCATAGTAAGATATTACATAATATAGATAGATAGATAGGGTACTATGGTTGAAATATCCACTACTATAACAATGCATCTGTAGGAGTAGGAGTAAGAGTAGGGTAGATATTCGGAGAGCGTAAAAATGTGTTGGTTTACGTCATAAGGGAAAGAAAGTTATAATATAGGACCAGTATATACCTTTGGAGAAAGTCGACTGGAGAAAGTCAGTCTCCTCTCTCTCTTCTATAAACACGACTATAAAGTACCCTATCCCTATCCCTATATCTGTATACTGTATCTACTATTTATATCTTTATTTTGAATGACCCAAATAAGAAGCATATTCTCTACTACTACTTATACTTACAATTAGGTATTATTCTCATAGTTATAGGTCATTATACCTTATTATTCATAAAATTATTATTAATTAAAAATCTACTCCTGCTCATCTCTTAAATTAATTTACCTTATAGAGATTAGATTTTACTCTAGAGGTTTTTTGGATTTTTTTATTTTTGCCTTATTATTCTTGTTGATGAAAATTAAAATCCTGTATACCTTAAGGTACCCTACCTAATTAGCTTGTATATTATGCTGACAAGTCCTGCAAGTATCTCTTTCATTATTAGACTAATCGTAAGCTATACTAACTAGTATACATATTTACTTTGTAGTAATTTATACTCTTTTCTTCCCTCGATCAGTTACATAAACCTTCTTACCATTTTGGTCAAATTTCAACTTATGCCTACTATTGTATATGATCTATATTCTGATTCTGAATGCATAAACATAATATTATGTATATGTATAGATATTATAGATAAAATAAGTAAGGTAGGTGGATATTTATATTTTGCTATTTTTAAATTTACCTACCTATATTGAATTGTATAGACAAAACTCTGATTTTGTATTTTGCTTATTATTGTATTATACCTATCCTACATACTTATTATGCCTGCATATATAAGTATACACAATCGAATCGAATTTTTGTCTAATCAATAGTTGTGTGCCGATTTTCTGTGTTTTTAGTTTTTCAAATGGAACACCACCATATATATGCTCATTCACTCTCGTACTCGTATCAATAGGTATACGAGTACATCAGTACCATACCCTAAGTTAAATTTCTAATTTATTAAAAATATATACACCAATACCTACATATTATTTATACATTTATTTTAGTATGTAACTGCAACTGCAAATATAAATAGTTACAGACATGGCATGACATTTGATTACTCAAAGTTTATTTTAAACTTTAAACACAAATACAAAAAGATAGATAGATTGTAGATACTTTTTGAAAATCAAAGTATCTTCACTTGCCTTCAGTTCCATTTCTTTAGCGAGAGCATCGAAAAGCCCCTCACTTTCCTCATGATGGGATTTGTCCAGGAAAAAAATCCCCGTGGCATATTTACCAGCAGCCGGTAACTCAACACCATGCTTCTCCCTTTTCATTCAAATCAAATCAAAAAAATTAATCATAAAAATCAAAGTTATGTTATAGGTCAAAGGTCATAGGTCAAAGGTCAAATTGGAAGAGTTTCAAATATATACTTGAGGATTCTTTCGTAGAATCCGAATGGTATGGCAGTCATGACTCCGGCACCATCCCCTGTGTCATTGTCACATCCACAAGCCCCTCGATGGACCATCCTCGACGCAAGGGTCTCTGCATCTCGCAATATCTATAACAAAAATATATTTAATTAAAAGATGAACTTCCTAATAGATACATATTATTATATTATTATGTAGGTACTAATGTATACCAAGACTCAAGACCAAAGTATGTACATACATTAGTAACATGTGGAATATTTGGAATATTAAGAAAAATACATAAATTATAATAGATAATTAAGGTCAAAAAAAGGAAATAATTTCAACCAATCGGTCAAAAATCAAATCAAATCTTTCATTAGTATCAGATATTTTTTCTAGAAATATTTGGCAAGCTGCTCTTACCAAATTTGCAATTCCCTACCTAATAATAATACCTATATAATGTATAAGTACTGGTACTTTATATTGATATTGATATTGTTTTTAAGTGGAAGGTAGTAAACATTAAAATTCTATACCTAATACCTAATACCTAATACCTAATACCTATTCACTTTTGATGGTATTTTTCTCTCAGGGTAAAATATTCCAATATGCATGTATGTAAGTACTAAGGATAAGTACCCTAACTATTATATAATCCTTAGTATTATCTCTTATTATACTCGTAATATATAAGTATCTTATCTATGTATCTACTTTTCTGTTTTTGGGCCAAAAACTGTGAAACTTTTCCATTTAAACTACGAGTATCTACAGATATAGGTACACCTAACCAATACTCATTTAATACTCATTCATATACGGTATAATCGGTATTATTAGTATAGCTAGCACCTACTTGTAGTTTTTAATAGTCAAATATTAAGTATTATTGTGTACAAACTCGTACAAATATTATTGTAGTAGAGATAGATAGTAAACAAGAATAAGATTAAGATTACAGATGTGGGGCATTTCATTGTAATTTCTTCTATTAAAAAAACTTATGGAAATTTTCAAAAAAAAAAAAAAGAGGTTTAAAATTTAACTATACTGTATCTATCTATCTATTATAACTAAAAAAATAACTGAAGCATTTATAAAAACTTTCCGATACTCGTAGGTACAGAGTACAGCAGATACTTTGACAGACTTACAAGAGACTAAAATCTAGATATGTTTAACAATAAGTATCCCTGCAATAAGTATCAATCAATTGCATTTTTGAATGAATATTAAAGTGAAATGTGATTTTTTTCAGAGTTTTTTCTTGAAATGTAATCGGATACTAGTGTAGATGTAGATAGATAGTATCTCTTTTAATTTTACTATTTTATGTATGTACTAGGTAGTACATTAAATAAAAATAACAATTGCAATTTGATTTACTTATCTTAGAACCAATTATTGATATATGCTATATGAATTGTAATTATCAGAGAATTCTGCCATAAATATAAATATAAAAAGTCAATATATGTAGCATGTGAATGTCCTTTTTTACCAAGAAAAGCAATTATATTTGTTTGTTTGCTATTTATCAACAAAAAATTATCTATTATTATGAGTAGTAAGTATATATAATTATACTTACGATTAGGGACAAATTGAAAGTCATTAAATTTACTTGGAAAGAGGATTTGAGACACAATAAAATATACATACCCTATACCTATACCTATACCTTACTAGTTATAATTTTTAGTTGCAAAGCAAAGTTCAACCGATGTTTAATTCTTATAATAATAATACTTAAAAAAAATATAGGATAACCTATAGCAAGTTTAGTACTCTGTAACTTGCTAAACAAAAAATTAAACACTATAAATTTTATTTTATAGTAGTGGGTTCATAGTTCATAGTTAGTTCATGCCAAAAAGTCATTAAAAATTCGCAAAAAAAAGTAAGTAAGTATATTCAGACAGAAGTGCAATGGCTTGCATTTTCCATTGATTGCTCTGCGGAATTTCGGGAAAAAGTTTGAGCCATAAATGTATCTGTAGGGTACCTACTGAATACTTCATATACATTTATATACCTTTGTAATATTAATAGTAATAGAATTGCCATTTACAATACACTACACTACTATAATAGGTACTATAATATACTAGTGAGTACTTAAAATGAGCTTCTACCCGGTTCCTAAAAGCATATGTAGGTAGGTATAAAAATTTCAAAATTGCAATCTTCTCGATCTTTATTTCTCAAATCCAACAGTAAAAACCAATAGGTAAATACCAATAGGCAGTGCATTTTTGCACATTTTTTTAAATTTTATTTTGCATTTTTAAAGGCTTGATTTGATGAGTCTAAATGAGCATTTTTTGTTGTAAATAAGTAAAGCTATACAAGTAGTATCGAATCTTAGGTATAAGTACATGCAGGTGTATACGAAATGATTGGTATTTCATTAAAATATCACATGAACTGACATAGAGTTTAATAAAGGTATCCCCTCACTCGATGCTTTTACTAGTAGCTACTATCTATACAAAATCCTTAGATACATACTTAATCTCAAACTGAAATCTGACCCTTTTTTTGGATTCAAAAAGATCGATCGGATTCGGATCGGCTATTGATATTGATCTTTTCATGACAAAAAAAATATATCTACCAGGAACTTACGTACCCTATACCTATACTATGTGTAGTATACTGAATGTTTGCATTAAAATGAATTGTATTTCCCCTAATCATCATCGTCGGATCAGGATCATAATCAATAAAAAAAAGTAGAATATTATGTAGTAGATGATTTGAATCTCGACACACCCCGAGTAGGGTATTATACATTTCATAATACAAATACAAATATACAAATCAAGGGAAAAGTAGGTTTGTACTATCAAAGAAATTCAAGGGAAAAAATTTAGTTCCAAAGATTTTAGTGTTTTTTTGTGAAAATGTTTGTTAATTTGTAATTTGTTGTTTCACCTTATGTGATGGTTTTCCCTCGATGTTGACGATGAATCCGACCCCACAAGCATCTTTCTCCAGCTGAGGATCATAAAGACCCTGGGCTGGAGGACCCTCCCAACCATTCAGCCAACTTAAGTCATCCACCACTTTTTCCGGTTCCTCCACAACAACATCATCATCATTTTCATCTCCAACTATTTTCATAGTAGGGTACTTAAGATACAACTACACCAACTAAGTACTTATTAAAAAGTCTCTCTACTATTCGTAGTATTAGTCAAAATAAATATCACAGATACACTAAAACGCACTTTCGAGAAATCTTGGAGTTATAGAATAATTGGTTCTCTTATTTAATAAATAAATTGCTATTGGGTTTATAGAATTGATAGAAAGTATGTAGGTAAATTAAAAATAATTACTTTTGGGTAAATATGTATGTATGTATGTGAGAGGTATAACAAATTGTTATGTTTCAGAGTTCTTGGGTGTCTATAGTTGTGTTATTGAGGGATGTCTGAGTGTGACTGACTTGAGTTTTAAGTTGGCGCAGTGGTGGCTGGCCCGAACCGACGAGCCAGTAGGTAGAAGATTCGTCGCGATCTCTCATCCATCCAGATTCAAACCAGAACCAGCAGAAGGTCCAGATGGGACTCAGCAGCAGAAGAAATTGAGAAATAGTATAAGTAGGTAGGTATATGTGTGCTATATAATTTAACCGAACCGAAAACTCGGATATTTATACTTACTATTACAGATATTACAAGTTTACTATTACGAGTAGTTCTATATCTGTAAATAGGTATATACTGACTGAATGACTGGCTGACTGTAAATATTGAGTCATAACAGTATGTGATTACTAGATACTATAAGTACTAGGGAAATTCTCATTCACTATTTACCTACTATTTTGCTAGACTAGACCTGATTTAAAAGCATAGTACGATAATAAAGAGTAAGAATATACCAAAATAAAAAGAGTATCGTTATATGGGTTCAAATTTAGCTTATTATTACTATACTTGAGTACCCTACCTATTTATGTTTTTGAAATGGAAAAAATCCCGAAAAATAACTGATAGATTTTTTGTATCGGTATGTACAAAAATACAACATAATTTAATTATCTGTAATACGGTAATAGCTACTCTATACATACATGTGTTTGTATATGGTTTAAATTATAAATAAAAGGCAATACCTAGGTATGTATTATTTTTTTGTATGATATAATATACGAGTATATGCTATAAGGTAGGTAGGTACATAATATTTGGTACTTTTTATGACTAATTTAATATCTACGAGACTAAATAGTAAATGATCTTTCCTTAAATTTCAACTAATCGTAAGCCCCTTTTGATTTTTGATCCGCATTTTATCCTTAGTACCCTACTTAGGTACTTTAAGTACCTATGTGCATAATATTATGCATGCACTGTCTATTCTCATTTCCAGTATGTACTCCGTAGTAGGGCAACTTAGGAATTTTACCAATTTTAAAGAAAACAACTACGATACTTGTGTACACTGTACATGTACATTAAACTTTATTTAAGTACCTATATAACCTTACCTATAATATTAGATTTACCTACTCATTTATTTATTAATAATACGAAATATTACTGTTGAATAATATACTGACACCGATAGTACCTACTTTGGATTGAATTGTCTGGATTCTGGATTGTCATTATTAGATTTTAAAGTCATTATTTTATTAGATTAGTTTAGTTTTAGTTTTAGTTTTAGTTTTAGTTTAGTGACCTGAGCTAATGGAATATTTATTATCTCTTAGTTTTATACTTAATTAGTAGGGTAAGTTATACCTATCCTAGCCTACCTTATTTAATAGATTACAGTATGTATTTATCGCTGATGACTGATGCTCAAATACTGATACTGGTTACTGACCATTCAAATTCACTAAAATTAATAAGAAAGTACCAGCACCAGTACAAGGAGTAGTATGTATGCACTAATATAAATTATATTATTTAGTTAGCTATCTAATATCTATCTACAAATATATGATACATATATTATACATATATACATACTATTTACTATACTACTGATCCATCTACCATAATTAATGTCTTTCAACATTTACTTAGCTAACGACTAACGAGTAACGAGAGATAGATACGAGTGAGTATTCATAATTTCAACTCAGAAATGTAATTAATTGTAATAAGTAGAAACAATAAATCTCAGAAGTATGGTACATAAGTAGCTAGGTATACCTATGTACATGTATATAGTATAAGCTAATACAAACCTCCAAGTACTTCTCTTTCTTAAGTAGTCGTTGGGGTATCTGTATTTTGAGTTTGAAACTTGTGACCTAAACCTAATCGTTAGCATTGTCATATCAAAAGTATCTACAAATAACTAGATAGTAAGTATTTTATTGTTTAGAATTCTTATTTTATGATTTTTTTTTTGTAAATTTTTTAATGAGATAAAAAACCTAGAAGAATCATCTATAAAATCATCTATAAAATTCTTCTTTCTTAATTGTTTATTAGTCATTCAATTTCAATTCACTAAACTTCTGCTGAGAATTACGAGTATAATTATTACTACTTACTTTTTATATAAGATAGGTACTGGAGTACTGTATTAGATTTAGGATTAAGGATTACTATTTAGGTATTCATAAATAGAGATTCTTGGAATGAGGATAAGATAAAAATAAAATAAAAGTCATTTGACCTGAATTTTTTAAAATCTCTCACATGAATGTTTTCAATTTTAATCCCTCCAGTCCAGGCATATCATCATCATCATCATCAGCTAATACTCGTAGAAGTTTAAAAAATTAGAATTCGATGATGAAATTGAAATCATTTTTAACCTTGCATTTCAAATATATTATGTATATCTACTTTGCATTACTAATTACATTATTATATCCATTTATTATAAGATACCTACTGTTACGAATATTAGTACACCATTTTATTATGTAGGTAAATACCTACAGATGAAAGTTAGTTAAGTATAATAGGTATACATTATATCTAAATATTTTGCAATTCTTCTTCAAAGATTATTATTTGAAAATTCAGGAGAGATTTTTGCGTATTTAATTAATTTTAATGAGTCTCGTCGTCTCAAGTCCTGCTGCTGCCTGGTATTGTATGTCAATGCCTTTTAATCTTTTGAAAAATTGAATTTTAAAGAGTTCCAAATTACTACTATACATATATTATTATATTTATTCTTGAATCGGATTAATTTGTTGAAATGAAATTGAGAGGAAATTATAATAATACCTAGGTATTTTTTATCTTCTATGTCGAGAGCAGAACAAAAAAATCAGCTGGCCAACTCGTGTCTTATACTTATGACATGAGACCAAAATAAATAAAACGGAATAAAAAGATTTATTAGGTAACTTTAAAATACCTCCATACAGATATATACCTACATACCTACATAAGTATATCTAGTTTGTTTATAAAATATTCACTTATATAGTTCACTTATATAAGGCTACAGCAGCAGGAAATCATGGCCAAAATTTATAAATTAAAAGATCTAATAATGACACAAAAACACTAATTTTGGTACATGAGTAGATCATTATTATGTACAGATTATGATAAAATCTTGTAGATATTATCTACATAAAATCGAAAAATTATCAAATTATTAGTATAGATAATAATAATGAGTACTTAGGTAATATAGTAATAAACTGTATGTGTTGTGTTGGGGGTTGAATTGGACTTTATCTGGTGCGTATAAAAATTATTTATTTATTTCAATTCAATTCAATTCAACTTAGGATTATCCCATCGATCTATATTACAAATGGATTGAAATTGAGATACTTTTATCATTTCATAGATGATCATTCATCATCATTATCATAATCATAGACCAGAAGCAGCAGAGTTCAGGTTCAGAGTTCATTTACCCACCTTTTTTCAGAAAACCCTACATCATCAGATCAGTATCAGTACATCATCAGTACATACAAAATGAATAGTTGAATTACCTTTAGAAAAATTTTAAGATTATAAAAAAGTACACAAGTAAGGGATTTGGGATTCTGTCCGAATTTAAATGATAGATACACATGCAAAAATTTAACATAGGGTAAAAAAAATTTGCAAAAATTTTTGATTCTCCTAATAAACCTTTCACCTTTCTTTCTGGTCTCATAAATTACCCCAAATGGAGGGAAATGTACAAACCCAAATATAACCAAGACATATCTGTATATTATGTATTAGGTACTTATATTCATGCTTGAGTTTTTTTTGTATGATATAAGTGGGTATCTAATCAGAGAGTAATTCAAATCCCTTCTAATCGTAAGTAGTAAGTACCCTATTCATAAATATGAATACAAATGAATAATGAAATGAAACGAATATTGAAAGGATGGATGATAACGATGAGAGTGATAAGATAAAGAAATGATATCTTAGGATTAGTTCGATTGATACTTACCCAGGTAAATTGAAATCGCGGACCGAAACTACTCGATCGATCGATCCCATTATACATAATATTACAGAATAATATTATGTAAAGTTGAGATCAAAATCAACATTTATTTTTAAACAAAAATGGTTGATTTTGATCTCAACTTTACATTTTATATACTTACCTAATGGGATCGAGTAGTTTTGGTCCTCGATTTTAAATTAGCTAATATTTTGGAATTATGTATTAGAATTATGTATTATGTATTAGAATTATGTATTACGAAGCTGACTGAACTGACTGACGCGTAAAAAAACTGACGCTAAAACATATAGGTAGGTAAAAAAAAAATAACGTTTGTTTATTCTGGAATAGTAGAGATGGCGAGAATTGGCCCAAAATTTTTCTTCTGTACTTAGATATCTACTTTTTTTGAAATAATAAAAATCGGCAAAAAAAATTCAATAAAATTCAATTAGGTATTCAATAATTTATTAAAAAGAAAAGAGATCTAAAATCTTGGGTCAAAGGTCGAGGTCAATACAACACTGCAATAATAATTGGAATAATTTCCTCCAATTTAACTTACCTAATTATCTACCTGACCTGACTGGATTAGTCTTGACATTTTAGAGGAGGAATAGAAAGTATGCAGTATTTCCGGTCCGAGATCTCCAGGCGAATCCTTTTCAGACACAACTTCTTTTTGGTAAGGTCATTATTATTATCCCTTAAACTTAAATGGCAAATCTTTAAATGTCACCACAATACAATGTTATTAATACTATTTAAACTATTTTTATCTTCATATATTATGTTATGTATTTTAATAAATAGGAGAAATGTCCAAAGAGGAATTTGAACATGTTGGAGTTCCAGGCGAAGGAGTTGTTGGCGGGTGGTGGAGTCGCCGTTCAAAAGTTCATCTGCATTGATAATCCAAAGGATATCAAGAGCAAGGTCGATGCATTCAGTTAGTACAACTACTTACTTTTAAAATAACCTTACAATTTATAATTTAAAATGGAACCATTCGTTCATCTATTTTTGTATTTCTTTCTATTTTACTTTAAACTTTTAGATGTTGAAGAGTATGCGGTTAAGGCCCAGGTTATGGCTGGAGGTCGTGGTAAAGGAACATTCGACACTGGATTCAAGAGTGGGGTTCACATTTTAAAAGAGTACCTACCTACCTTACTTAATTTTCCTTTTATTTCACTTTTTTTATAAATATTCTCTAAAATGACTTTGATTGCAATTTTATTTTATTTTTAGTAAGAACAAAGTTCCAGAGATTGTTAAGGCTATGCTTGGGAATAGATTAATTACGAAACAAACTCCACCAGCAGGTACCTTCATTTATAATATAAGCTTTTTTTTTATATATAAAATAACCCTTAAATTATAAAATTATTATTTTAATAGGAGTTCCTGTCAGCACAGTAATGATTGCAGAGTCAGTTGATATTACTGAAGAAAAATATTTATGCTTCCTTATGGATCGGTGGGTTTTTTTTTACTTTATACTTGTATCTATTTTATTTTGTAACTGAAATGGTTTTTATTAAACTTAATTTATTAGTGATAATAATGGACCTGTTTGCATAGCATCTCCAGGTAAGTACTTTACTAAATTTTAAATTAAACTTACTAGGTATTAGATATGCATGTTTTAAAAATATTGAAATACATAGCCGGTGGTATGGACATTGAAGACGTTGCAAAAAATACACCTGAACAAATTCAAACCACCCCCATCGACATTATGTCTGGAATGAGTGATGCTACTGCATTGAAAATCTCAAAATTTTTACAATTTAAAGATCAAAAAGCAACTGAACAGGTAAAAAAGAGCTATATCCTAAAATTGTAAATTCTATAAAAAAAATCATCTATTATGTAGGTATTTTATTTTGACTTAAGATTAAACCCTTTTTGGCTCTTTTTGACCCCCAAATCGTGGTTAAGTTTGGTTAGTTTAGGTTGGTTTAGGTTAGGTTAGGTTA
>JAQIXA010003160.1:0-14875 GCA_034699045.1 Nanhermannia cf. coronata Gr-Ori-00579
TATATATTTATTGTAATTGTAGTATAAACTTTCAACTTTTCAAAAAATCTCGAAAAAAAAATAATCTACATGAGAATCTGCTTAACCGCTTTTGAAGAGTTTCTGTTTCAATCGAGGATTTCCTGATGCCATTTGCCCCCCATTCTCTCCCCCCTTGTTTCCAGTAACAAAATCAGCCAGTTCTATCCCCACTATTTGAATGGACAGAAAAAAAAACACAACTAAATGTCAAATATTTGCTTTTTTTGAATATTATCCTTACTATTTTTTACCATAAAATACAATATATTTATTATGTTGCATAAAATTTGCAAAACCAGAAGAGAATTTTTTACTTGTCCATTTTTATTTTACATATTTACTTTAAATGGGCAGGAAATCATACATTATGTGAATCTATATGGTATATCGTTTAATTTAGTTTTCAAAAATCAGATTATGACTTCAATTTTATGAATAAGTTCATGTAATCTGTATAAGTAAGTAAGGCAAATATCTGGTTTTTAAAGACTATGAATATTGAATATTGAACACTGAAGGTTCAATCCCATTATGATATGATTATTAAAGAAAAGTATTAAACAATTTTTATTAATATTTGGGTAAACTTTTCAATTCTTAAATATCAAATCTTTGGTTAAAAATATAATCAATGATTTGAAAAGATTATTTTTTTTAAATTTGAAATTATTCGGTCTTGAGAAAATAAGGTTCCATAAATGTAAAATTTCACCAGGGAATGATGGTATGATATAAATTGGCTGCAACATATTGCCCTACAGTAGTATATACTATTGCTACAGTAGTATATTATACTATTTTCAATAAAAAATGGTAGTTCAACTTACAAAGAGATTTTTTTCTGAGAACAGGAAAATATTCTGAAGGGGCGAGTATTCGACTTTGAATTTGAGGTTCAGAATTTGCTCCAGCAGCAAAAGGGTACTTGTAGGCGTATGATGGCCTCCGTCCAAGCATCGAGACCGGGATCTGAATCCATTCAGACATTTCAGGACCACTTCGATATTTCAAATCCTCCAAATCCAATGGCCTTTCATTATAAAGTAGCGAATTGTCTAACTGGTCTTCCTCCACTCTTGATGGTCCTTCAATTGGAGAGCCTGATATCAATGATGAAGAAAGATGGACAAGCGCCAAACCAAAAAGTAAAAATTTCCCAGACATTTTCTAAATTAAAAAAAAAATATTTCCGATAAGTTTAGATAATTAGACTCCTAATCAAGTTTAAGTTTAGATTTAGGTTTACCTATACTTATATGCGTTGCTTATATCCGTAGGTAGGTAGCTGAATCAATCAGACAATTACAAATACCTTATGAAATAAAATCTGAATTATGGAATTTTTTTGGTAAATCTGCCAAATAATAGGTGGTTATTAAAAATTCCAAAAAATATGTCCTTGGTCGACTTCCCAACTGTTTTTTGGAGAGTTTTTCCTCAATAAGTGACTCGATGGTGTTCTAGAAGGGTTGCGAGCCCTTTTATACTTTTTCCTGGCTGAATTAACCTGGGGATTTGGATTCTCAAGTGTTTCTACCAGGTGTCTTTGTACATTAGGTACAGTCACAGTGCCATATTTCTTAAAAGTACAAAAGGAGTAGGCGTCGTTTTTTTCACTTTCAAAATGATTATTTCAAGCCAAACTAAAAGCTCATTTCCATTCTTCCCAAAATGTGGGCTCAGAATCAGTCCCAGGTAAAATACACTACAGTATATCGTATCGTACACTGTATACTACGGCTATGAGTGAGTAAGTATAGATTTAGATTTACCTTCATGTGACAAGGCTCTAAAGTCTCAGATAATTCCAAGTCTGGATCCTTTTGACAAGAGATCACCCACCTGCCAATTTCATTTTTTATTCATCCCTTTCATAATAATAATATGACCTTATACTATCTGTAGCACATTCTGTACTCTACATAATATGTAGTCGAATGAGCTGTGGAGAAAGTTCTCCAAGATTCAATTTCATTTTTATTTTCCCCCTTATGTACCTAGGTATGTATTTGTAGGTAGGTAGGTATATGGGAGAACTTATTTATTGCATTTTGTATCCCCTTTTATCCAAATCTTTACACTTAAGCTTCGTTTTTTAAGTGAATTTTTTTCTTTCAAAAAATTGGCATATCTCACTCACCACAAGCCAAATCCTCAGGTAGCATTAATACTATCTATCTATTTGTCTACTACATAGGTACTAGTAATAATACTTAGGATGTAGTTGTAGTCGACTATGCTACTACTGGTCGTTTGGTTTTGATTGAAATATTAAAATGAACTTGAGCGTAATTTATTTCAAATTACTTATGGAAAAGTTTTACGTCAACTGTCTTTTTCACCAGTTATGGTAAATGCAGCATCAGTAAAGTATATAGGTCATAGTAATCAAATGTAATTTTACACCCCCACCAAATTGCGTATTAAAATAAAACACAAAATTTTGATTTTCAATCATAAAATATTGTGGCTTTTAGGGAGCATTTCATTTATCTTTATTTTTAGTTAAACAAAATATTAAACCAAAAAATAATCTTAAAAAGCTATACGAAGAGAACCGTACCAAGTATTTATTTTCCTAAGTAATTTAATTTTGAGTCCTTTTTCAAGCGAGCATTAAACAGTCTAACACTTGATCTACTAATAATAATGTAAATTATCAGCAGATAGATACATGCGAACATTTTTGGGTCTCTACAAGGAGTTGCATAATATGAGACCATATAGGTTAGAAAGAGTGGTTCAATTTCAATTTGATAGAATATGGCAATTTTTTTGTCAAAATGAAAATGTCAAAGGTTTTGAGCTTGATGCTAGACTTGGATTAAAAAAAATGATTTGAAAAAAAAATTACATAATGAAAAATTTAACGATCATCAAATGCGAATAAGTATACGAATACTGTATTGCAATGGAAAATTTTGATTTTCAAATAATATATTTTGAATTCAAAGATATTATTCAAATACCTATCAGATGTATATACAGATATTATGAAAGTAAGTTATGCCCTTTCCTATTAACTATACAGGTAGATACTACCTACTTATAAAAATAAAAACCTGGATGTACTACGGAATTGAATAAAAACATTTTATTTTGAGCTTGTTGCTTCTTATTCTTATTATGGTTAAAACTATTTTGAAAAAGGTGGATGTTGATAAATGACTGCCTCTATTCCTACAATACGAGTACCCTACGATTGGTATTTGAGAACCTAAACTTTGAATTTGAATTTGAATCCACTGAGGACAAGTCCCAAAGGCCGTTTCCACCAGAGCGGAAAATCGCTTTTTCCATTCATTCATTTCTTGGTCTTAATATTCTGCTCATATAGGTATGTACCTAACATATATAATTGAGTTTTCTAAAACATTGCAAATTCAAACTTTGCATATTACCATTACTGTTTCTACAACTTTACAAAAAGAGTTCAGATTTATTTCTAAAGTTAGTTAAAAAATTTAACAACTAGGTATTTGTTAAATTTCTTAAAGAAAAACAAAACAAAATAATAATGAATATAATATCAAAATATGGTTTATAAATTGTTTTGTATTTGGATTTGGATGCTAAAAAATATCAATTGAATTGTTGATCATACTTGTTAGTGAACTTGAAAATATTCATATATATTTTGACCTTATAAAGGCATATGCATGAAATCCTTGAGATTTGAAATTCAAAACCATGAATGAATAAAGATACTTAAGTAAGACAATGACTAATTTTACCAAACGACTAGATTTACCAAATAGAAATTTCAAATACCTACAGTATATTTATATGCGATCTTTAGTTTATGAATTTCTAAAACTCATTCACATAAGTAGTCTTTAGATATATTCTAAATTTAAGATTTCATAACTGACAAAAGTACAGAGTATGAATGATAACTCTCTACTTACTTTAATTAAGCTTATAATGACTTGTTGACTCAAATAATAGTCTTACGTCATAGTCATAGTAAAAGGAAAGAAGCACTTTAGAGTTAATTGCTCTCACTATCTATGGCATAGATAGAAATGAAAAAGAAGTTTAAAGTTTAAATTGTAAAAAATATGCCTTTCTTTCAGTTTAAATGAAATCCGCAATCTTGAGAATTAAAACTAGGATTTTTGGATAACCCTTTCTCCATGTTCTAGCCAGCCCACTTGAGATAATGTCAAGTTTTCCAGCTCATGTAGCAAGCTTTCCGGTCCACAAAATTACAAGTACAAATGTCAGTAATCTTCACGATCATCTTTCGAAAAGGCTTTATTTACATGGATCTTATTCCTCATGTATAAGAATCTGTCAGTCAAGATAGGGAAATTGCAAAAACTACCCCAATAAAATGCAAATAATAGTAAATAGTCGAACGGAAGAGTACCCTACCACAGATCTTATATTATATGATAAATAGATATTATTATCAAACTAGATATTATCTAGTTTGATTTTACATGAAAACAGTAAACTTTACTATTTGAATAATTGAATCAACTTATCATTTTCAATTTTTGTCAAATTTTCTGAAATCGCAAATTTAGAGAGAGCGGAATTGAGGTGAGGACTTTGGTGCTGCTTTCTCTGGTGAAAGTTTTCACCTGACTCACCTGAAATAAAATTTATTTGGTTTTTGCCGATTCAGATGTCTTGGGATTGTCTTGGGATATTTTTCACTTTTATTGTATCTATACAAAATATGTAAAATAAACTACATATGTACATAGTAGATACTTATGTCTGTACTACACTACATATCATAAGACAATTTCGATTCACACTACTAGATAAGTAGGTAGTTGATAAAAAGTAATTAGCTAAAATTACTTATGCATTTATGCATAGCATAAATAATTATAGGAAATAAATCGGAATAAACTGTAGGATATTGAGCTAAGAATATATATATGATACTCCAAGTATACCTAGATAATTACTAATTACATACCTATAGATATAAGAGTGTATATGTAGGATACCTAATAAATGTAGGTTTAAGGACTAGTATATTATGGTTATTCAAATACGAGTAGTTTTTGCCAAAAAATCACAAAAAATGATACATAGGTACTTAGGTACATTAGACCTTGATTTTTTTGAATAATATATGCCTAATACCTATTAGTATTACATTATAATATTCTGTATAGGAATAAATTTCTTTTTAAATTTATTACTCAGATGTCCAGAATTCCAGAATCATATAAATTATTTTTAGGATTATGTAAAAAATAGTTGACCATTCTTTAAATGAATTATTTAGCCATTCATTTTGGTAAAACATTGACCAAATATTTGTTCGGTTAACCCAAAAATGTAACCTTTTGCATTTTTAGCTTATTCTCTAAAAAGCTACATGCAACACTAACATGACAAATGCTTAGCAGTTCAAATAATAAAATCTGATAGATGGTTTTATACGAGTATCATAATTTGAATAAGTTTATTTTAAATTCTAAAAAACAAAATTTGGTTGGTGCAATTAGTATTTTGTTAAAATCTCTGGTCAAGATGTTGGAAAAATCCTGATCAAAAACAAAAATCAACATCATTAGAAGCAACTTCATTAGTAGATCAAAGACTATGTACAAATCCTCATAATTTATTTCATGTTGGGCATTTCTCGGTATTTGCTTAATAATCAATACCTGGAAAATTTTACAATTAATTGCAAAAAATTTTCCCCTTTATTTGGACTTAACTTTCTTTTACATATTTGCTGACAAAAAACACTGTCAGTACTTACCTAGTAGTAGTATCTTAAGTTTAGGTTAGTAGTTATGTATGTGGGCATTTGTTTGTTCTCATCTCATCTTACATGCATTATATTTCCTTTAGGCTTTGAAATTCCTCATTTTAGGACAAAAAACCAAAAAAGAAAAAAAAGGAAAAAAGAATCTCAAGTTAAGTGCATTTCCTTTAGAAAAAGACATGAGATTCATCTACTAGTACAGTAATAGTAGGTACCTAGTACCTACTCGTCTCTAAGTAATACATAGTTAGATTTTATCATCGTCGTCAGATCTGATTGTGAGGAAGGATGTTCAAATCCTACTTTTCTAGTTCAACTCCGACTGTCAAGGACAAAATGCAAAAAATAAGAAATTGAATATTTTGCTGGGCATAAATTTAATTGTACCAAATAGATATAGGTACTAGTACAGAGTAGAAGGCAAAATAAATCAATTTTTTATTTTATTTTTAAGTACCCTAATTTTGGGTGATGTTATGCAGTAAACATTAGGTATCTAATGTTAAGTTGCACCATATATTATTTTACGCCCACTACTTTTTAATTACATAATAGTATGATATTGTATACTGTATAATATTGCAAGCAATTCATGATTTTCCCAAAAAATTTGATTCTATAAAATTCAATAATTTACAATTGAGTTCTACATATTATAGTTAAGGCAAACTATCGAGAGAATTGGCGAAATTAAAAATTGCCTAATGGTAAGTGCAATGCAATGTACATATAAGTAACTGTTTTAAAAAACTTAGAGGGCATGCCTCTTGTACGAGTAAGTACATAATCACCATACCGATGTCTATTAATATAAGGTAGCTAACTATTAATATGTGTCTACTTTATATTGTGCAGGGTACTAGTTATATTATTATACCTAGTTTTTAATGATTAATGATGGTTTTAATAGACAATAAGTATATGATTTTAAAAATAGAATCCCATTTGTGAGCTTTTTTGAACAAAATTCATTTGAAGACCACCTGTCATGTGTTAGAGAATATTGTTTGATTATAGAAAATTGCACAAAATTCAAGGGTAAAAAATAAATATCGTAAGCTGAAGGTTACGAGTATTTTCTACTGTATAATGGTAGAAATGTCATCAAATATATTGTTGATATACGAACACTAAATACAACTAGTATATTTGTATTACGTAATGATTTTAATAGTAAAATAAAAAATCGACTAGGGATGAGGAATTTACAATCGATCTGCTTTTACAGTATTTTTATTGAGCTAACAACTATGGTAGAATATCAAAATATAAAATAATAGTAAAAATTTATGAAGGAACTTTCTACTTAAATGAATCAATTAAAATATACTTTTGCAAAAACCCTAGCTTATTGGATGAAATTATGACAATTTACTCAAAAAATACACAAGTACAATTTTTTTTATTATCATAATTGCCCATATAGTGATAGTATATATAAATAGTACCAACAACGTGTACTTAAATGTAGCAGAAGGATCTAACAGGATTAAAAACAAAGCCAACAAACAAAGTTACTAGTTTGAAAAAATTCTTATAAACTCTACTTTTAATAATCCTTTCCTTTGAGACCCTTTACTCGATTTTTAAAGTGAAATTGTGTACATTTTACTCTTTATGAGAGAAAACACCATGGTGGATTCTCCATATAAGAACTGTTTACTTAATTTAAGCCAAAAGTGTCTCTTTTGCCCACTTATATTTATTCAAGAAATTAATAATTATTAAAGCAGAAATTAGGCTGCATTATTAATGCTATTATAGATATGTATCATTTAAGATGTTTACTCTTTATATTATTTTAGGGTATTAGATATTATTACTACTTTGATACTTATTTATGTACGAGTAAGATACAAAAACATCGGATACTTTGACGTTTCAAAAGGGAAATATATGAGGTATATATCCTAAAATCTTTTAGATGATAAAATTTTTGAGTGAAATAAAGCTATATAAATGATAGTCGCTATAAAGAATTTTGTAATTTTTTTGAAAATTTGTATACCATTAATAATTCAGGATCTTACGAAATCAAAGATTTTCTAAAATCATTATTTCCAAATTCCAGTCTTTTTGTAAAAACTTGAAGTTGAACTACCTATATTAAAGTGACAATTTTGAGTTTTAAAAGCATACATTTAATCGTCTTTTAATTGTCATTCAATACCTACCATTTTTCGTTATTTCATGGTTTTAGTCTACTTTATTAAAATCATGCCATATTATCATATTGTGTTACTTATTCGCATTTGACTTTGGTCAAAGTGTCCTGATGCCAATATATTTAACGATTATTAGGTAGGGTACCTATATGATCAATATTTTATGAGATGAGAGTTCGAACTCAAACAATGTACTTTGAATAGCAATTACCATAAGATCTTGATATTATAATGACTCCCAAATTTCTCATTATTTCTCTCCAACATTCGGACCACCAAGGGAGTTTTCAGTCAAAATACTTTAAGTTTTAAGTACCCTTTAGTAGATTAAACATTTGTCTAGTTTGTAGTGCATATTAGTATTAAGTACTCCGTATTACAAAATTTACATAGAATTTCTCCATTATAAAGCATTTTTTGCATGTATAATGATGGGAAAATTCTATTTATTAAAATATAAAATGTAGTTGAGGGCATTAAAAAAATTCCTGCAAAATTGCAAATTGGTGCTAAATATACTTATTTATTGAAGAAAATCTTTACAAATCTTAAAAAACAACTTTCACTTGACTTACTCAGAATGATCATTATAATAAAATAAAATATTTCTTCCGATGGATGTTTCTTCAAGTTTTTCAACTATCAGTATTAGTACTCTTTCGTATAATGGTCAGAATTATTATGGTCAAAAAATAATGAGTTCTATTCAATTTCTCTCTCGATGGTAAATAAATAGAGCATTTTTTATCTGTATCAGATCTTGTGGAAAAAATTGACAGAATCGAAAATGTTCTACTTTCGTCTCGCCTCAATATTTCTTTCCTTTTATTTGGCTCAAAAGCGCCGACACAAACATATTTACAGTCACACACAGTATAATATCTTTATAAAGTGTCTGATAAAAAATTGTAACAAAGAATTAATGTTTTCCACTTGTTAAAGTATGTAGGCACTTTCTAAAAAATTTATTTTATTTTTACTTTAAATAGATATTTAATTCTAACATCTAATTCGATGAGGACTTGCAAATTTTGAAATGAAGGATTTCAGGGATTTTTTTGATTTTGTAAAATCCTAGATTCTAAGATCTACCTACTATAAAAGTATTCTGGTTTTCCTAGCTATTCTCTGTCTAGACTTTTCACACGAGAAAAAATTACTTATTATTACCTAAAGAAATCTGTAGGTACTTTATAAGTAACCTACTGATATTCTGTATAAAATTCCATAAGTTAAGTAAGTTGAAGGTTGAGGAGAAGGTATCCAGGAAACTCCAAGCTCTATACAATATTTTTAATTGAAATAATAAAAGTAGGTAATTGAAAGCAAAACAATGTTTTTTTTTCTAAGAAATATAAGTACCCTACCTAACCTATCTGTAATTGATAGAAAAAAGTTGTGAATAAAAAACTTTATTTTTACCCTGGTCAAAAGTATATATCCATAGCTAAATAGTTAATTTAATGGTAGGTAGGCGTGTGTTTACTTTGTCCTAAAATTTAAAATGCTGGTAAAATTACCATTATACTAATAGGTACTACATAGTATAGAGATTGTTATCAAGAGAATTAAATTTGTAAGAATGTCTGTAGATTAAATATTTTAAGAAAATTTTGCATTTTTCCCTATTACTTAGGTACAGATATATACTCACTCTTTCATTAATTTGAAACTTTCTTTAAACTAATTTGCATATAAAAACTTGATACTTAAGTTGCTACATACTAGTAGTATCTGTAGTATAAATATTACCTACTACCTATATAGTATCTACAAGTATAGCATTCTTCTTAGAATCAATTAGGATTTCATGTTCTAAAACAAAAAACTTATTTTTAAAAATCCCTACCACAAAAAAACCTTTTTATTTTTAAAAGTTCAAGTTTGAAGGTTAAATTTAATGATAGTTCAAAACTCAAAAATTTTCCATGATTTGGGGATATTGTTAATGATCCTTAAAGAACAATTTCGTTTTCAGCATTTTTGTAGTAGGTATCTTTAAAAAATAATAAAATTGTATAAATACCTACCTATGCTTTTTCAGAGATACAATATAAATTGAGATAGTATTATACATACTATGTATTACATATTGGCAAGTAGTAATTGAATACCAATTATTTGTAGGGCATGGTATATTATTTATAATATGAATTCCTACTTGTCTAATAGGTAGGTAGTTGCGTAAGAAATTATAAATAACCTTCTGTTAAAATAAGAATTTTGAAATTTCGAAATTTTGAAATTCTGAAATTTGAATTTCATTGTAATTTTATACGGAATTCTTCAAGTTGGTACCCCAGTAAAGAAAATATTAGGAATTCATTTTGATTATAACTTGGTTTTGAAATATTACTATTTTTACATTATTGTTTTCAGTTTAACTTCAATACTAGAAATTAGTACCTACATAATATGTACTATTAGAATTAGTATTGGCGTACTTAATACTTACTAATACCTAAAATACATATAAGCAGTAGTATAACTACATTAACTACTACTAGTACTTAAAGGGATATTAAATTATGTAGAACTAACTAATGTTAATCGAAAGTACAAAAAACTTTTTATAGAGAAATTAATTGTTATTGTTATTACAAAATATTACCAAAAAGTAAAGTAGCTAAATCTCATTTTGTGAGATACGGTGAAAGTTATCATTTTATTGAATCTGTAATTTTAAAAATAAAATTTTAAGTAAGTACTTAGGTATTTGTTTGCACCATATAAAATAATATAATATGTTTTATGTATTGTAAGAATCAATTTTTAAAAAATTGTACTTTACTAGTTAAAATTTTATGTTCTACTTAAAAAGTTCTTTCCCCATTTAACTACCCGTTTCATATATAGGTACTATCTACAGATATTTGTCTTTTTTTGCTTAAAAACCCTGAAGAAAAGTAAAATTCAGGTCCCTACTCGACCTGATAAGATGCTGAATTATAAATTTATCTCTAAAATTGTCAGAGAATTCTTTAGTTTCCATTCCTGGAAATGTAAGTACCTTAAAATATTACTTTTTATATTATATAGGTAGGGTACTTATAGATAGGTAGTATTGTTGCATAGTTTATACTTTTCCTACTACTTTTTCTACTTTTTCTACTTGTAATACATAATGTGCATATTATAGAATAAAATAGTGAGATATTCATAATTCGATTCATGTCTTGCAGCGAACCGCAAATAAAATAAAAATTTACTTAATTGTATTCATGTATGATTGTTAAGTGAATTGCTCCAAAATTGCCCATTATGACTATGGCTATTTTTACCAGTAGAGTAGTACTCGTAGTAGTGCCAAACTATTAATTTATATGAGAAATATTCAACTCTTTTTAATCCCCCTTTTAAAATGAACACTACCTACCTACTGCTCGTAGTCTCGTAGTATACTGTATACCTAATAGTAAAAAATATACGTTAAAACTTCTACATAAAGTAGAAGTACTTTTTTTTAAAGATACTTTTGTACTTGTGGCCCTATAGTAAAAGGTTGGAATTGAGAACATGCTGATAGCCATCAAGGTTTAAAAATTTCTATGAAGGAGTTTCACTGTAGTTCGATTGCCTTTGAGGCTTTGAATTAGTTAATAAAAAAGCAATTTTCTACCCTACCAATGTAATGCACGGCAGCGAAAACAATTTGATCTTCTTTTGATGATTTCAAATGCAAGTTTATTATTATCCACTTATATACACAAAATGCAATGCAAGTAACATTTTGAAAGTATTCTCTAACTTCTAGTAATATACAATAGTATTACGAGTACATAAGATTTACTAGATACATAAGGAATTCAACTATATATTGGCTATTTATAAATGTTTATCAGGGTACTATCTATTATTAATAGTAGACAATGGTTTTTATACTGAAATTAGTTACTGATATAGAACTCTCTGTCTAATTTCCTCTCTTCATTCACATAAGAATTTGAAGTAATTTTCTTGTCATTTCATTATCAGACTATGTTGACTCTCTTTCAATATTAATTTACTTACCAACATACCCATCTATAACATCAGTATATTAATATCATCTTTCATTAATAACAAAAGATCGCAATATTTTGATATTTAATATTTTGTTAAAGATGTACTGTAATCAAACATAAGTAAGGTGATGGCACCTGTACTGCTACTATTATTATCCGTAACCATTTAGATATTTTAATTTTTTAGATATTTTGTCTTGGGAAAATGCCTTAATGTTCAAATATTTAAAAATCATGATATTATTGTAAGGTAATTCTAGAAAATCTTGTATTAATTTGAGTACATATATTAAGCAAATTTGTAAAATAAAATTGTGCTTTATCTTGTATCATGTATTTAGAATCATAGCTTGTTCTCAGACTTGATAATATTTTTTTTTTCAATTTGCATTTACGAGAATAAAAAATATACCACAATAGTAAAAGTGCTATAGTATAAGTCTCAAGGCTTTTAAAAATCTGCATAAACCCTATTTACAGGGATAGATAGTATAGGTATAATACATATCTAAAAAAATATAAGGTAGTTCGTACTATTAGATTACTTTGGAGAAAGCCGTCGTTGATTTTTAAGGCGTCAATTTTTTTTTGAAAAATATGGCTAAATTTACTTCCCCTGGGATTTTAAAAAGATCTCTTTTTTGCCCAAAGACAAAAGCTGCTGTTTGAGGGCTCAATTTCTCTGTCTTGTGACTAACAACGGCGACTACTTGTAATAGTACCTAGTAAATTAAGGGTCTGTTTTTTGAGAACTATGACGAGATTTTCGACGACTTTGTTCCTACGTCTTACAACTTTCTTTGGTTTAAAGTGCTTTTAATTTGCCATTATAAGTTGAGTCTATCCTGTATTAGTAAAGGGTATAATTTCAAGTGGTAAGTAAGTGTGTGGGCGAGTTCTCAATTGTGACGATTGTGATGTCATAGAAGTTGTCCAGAAAGTGCTTTCCTACTATCCAGCATTATGTAAGAGCAAATTCTGCGCGATTTTTTCACAGGGTTGATTCAGTAAGACTTTATAACGCTATACAATTGCCTACGTATATGCATCAAGAGTACACTTGTATGCACAGTTAATGTATGTTTTCAAAGGGTTGTTGGTGAAATATATGTATATTCAAGATACCTATCGGTACTAGTACATAGTACCAAAATATACTTCTACTATCTTCAAGTACAATTTATTTGGTATGAAGATATTTGCTTTGTTAAAGCTCGACGGCGGTTTTTTCCCCATAAGTATTTCGGGGGCTTTTTATTTTCTCAGCAAAGCAAAGCCCAAAGCTGAGCAAACCAAAGGGTATAAAACGAACCAGAACGACGGTCTCTGGTTCACAGAGTTTCTCGAACACTTGTAGGAGAGACCGGAAACTGGCCAGCAAAAAAACACAAGAGCCTTCTCACGCTCTACTAATCTTTTACTAGAGAAAGTAAATCTGAGATATCACATCACAAAATCCGAGGCTTTTCCCAGGACAAACAACCCTCTCGAGAGATAAATAGATTGAAATTAAACTAAAGGATAATAAAACAATCACTTCCGGTTTGAACTTATAAGATCAAAAATCAATTCAACTTTCCCATTTTCAAAGAACTCTAGTATCACTAGAAAAGTAAGTAAATATTTTGATCATTTCATAAGCATTTTAAAAAACATTTAAAGATTTAAAAATTATTAAGTATCAGTGTTGTCTACATACCTAGTAGTGTAGTTTGGTAGTAAAGGATTATTTTAATTTATTAGACAATATTTTCCAAGTTTTTGTTTTTACCATTTAGGTCTTTGGTATTGTCTGGATTTCTTAATATATTACATAATAAAATCAGTAGGTATATACTGATACTGATACAGAGTAGTAGGTATGTGTCAGTAGGTACTTGTAGTTTGTAGGTATTATAAAAGATCGTTTGTCACATCATTAGTTGAGAGAAATAGGAGAAGCTTATGAATTTACAAACAATAAACCATATAAAGCAGATCCATTTCTCAAGAAAAGACTCATAATTCAAAGCACTGTGTTAAAATAATACACTTGTGCTGTGCTTTTTAAAACTTATAGTAGGTAGTAGATTTTAAGTATATTTTAGAGACAGGATTTTAGAACTTTCTTTGCTTCTTTTTTACACACAAAAAAACATTTTTCAGAGAAAGTTCTCGTGGGTTTCAGGTGAAAATTATTGAAACCGAAATGAAAGAATAAAAGTTTTAAGGTATCTGCCTGCTGTAATTGTAATTACATTTGAAGTGATTAAAAAAAGTCAAAAATCATCCTTGACCATTTCAAAGGGATTTTTCCGAGAAATTTCCCAAGCTTTAGGTATATAATTTTAGATACCTAACATAGTACCTACCTATGTATAATACGACTACTATACAAGTACAAGTTAGATTAAATGTCTTATTGATTTTATCAATTTATCTTGAAAAATCCCTTACTAGTCAGTCTGAAGTCTGAAAGTTTTTCAGGCCCTAATTTAAGATTATGTCCCATTGACGCAATTTCAGATCCAATAGGTCTATATAGATACTTACATATATTTTTGGATAGTAGGATAATTAACAGGATTTTGAGATTTGAAATCATTAGAAAATTGTATACACAGTATATAAATCATCTATTCAATCACTCGAGAGATCATCAAAAGGGCGTAATTAACTGTAAATTAATCTTAGGTCGCCCCCATATACCTAATAGTAGGTACCCTACCCTACTATATTAACCTAAATGGAGAAATATGAGCATAAAATCGTTTTACAAATTGCATTTGCAATTTGCAATCAAATTTATTGTTTTATGGGTTGATCTTTGGGGAACTGAGGAATGACTTTTACCCTTAATTTATTACTACATACATACATACATACAGTATGATTGATTTATATCCGAACGCTTTTGAATGCGTGTAACTCCTGAATGTCTTGACCGATTTAGATGAAATAGGTGT
>JAQIXA010003161.1:0-14872 GCA_034699045.1 Nanhermannia cf. coronata Gr-Ori-00579
TTTGGCTTCAAGCTTCAAGATCTACAATCCAAATCTACAATCCAAAGGCTCAAATAGCTTTAATCTTAACCTCTCTATTACTTGTCATATTACATATCTATTATACTATACGAGTAGTACCTTACCTACTTTGCTTACAACTTACGATTAGTTTAGTTTAGTCCTATTCATTATTCAGATTTCCTATAGGTTTATATAGGACTTTGGAGTTTGAACTGGACTAGGTACATACCTACTTATGCAATGGTTAGTATTAGTACCCTATGGAGATACATAAGTAGTTCAAATAAAACGAGGAAATAAATCAACATTTTAGGATTTAAGTAGGTTGACTATTTTGCTATTTAATTTTAATGGCCGCTATTATTAGACATATTAAGCTTAGATAGGCATAGAATATATTTACATAAATATGAGTTAATTGTAAGTACTAATTGTAAGTAGTAGGTACAAACTTACACTACTGCTACCTAATCATTATTATCATTATCATGAATATTAAGTTACTAGATTTTATATTATACATAGGGTACTGGCAAATATGAATGTCCCCCATGATGCATGTTCAATTTTCAATTCGAATTCGAATTCGAACTGAAGTTTCATTCAAGACAAAAATTACTGAAATTGTAATTGTAAGATAGCAAAATGGATTCAAAAAAATAAAAATCGAAACATGAAATGGATTTTTTATATATACTAATGTTAGTACATCAAATGGAAATTGTGCAAAAGTTAAGTCAAAGTAGTTAGTTGAAGTAATTAAATTTTATGATATTTTGATCGCATGTGAAATCTATGACATGTAATATGATGAGAAATGTAAAGTAGACCAAAAATTATTAGGAAATTATTGTTTATCGATTGACATAGTATTTTACCTTACCTATATATTTGGCCGATAAAATAAAACGAGAAACTTTGTACCCACCTATTTACCTACCTACTTAATAAAGGTAACATATATTTGAAATTATTTTTAGCACATTTGCAACTTTTTGAATGTTAGTCATTTATTCATCATTTTTAATCATATTAAATATGGTAAAGATAAGTTAAGTGCACATAGCTTTTGTAGAATATTTTCTTTCTATTATAATTATAACATACAGGCATACGAGTTCCTTTCCTAAATACTAAATAGTACATATTACGAATAATTGCAAAATTAGATACCCTACTTCATATACATTTTTACATTATATTAGGTATAGCCTTCCACGGTACAGGTATTTAGGATTAGGTATGTTTAATTATTGTTTTTAGATTCTCGAGATACCTAACATACCTTATTTATAAATGTAAGTATAAAAATGGTTTTTATCAATAAATCAGTTCAATATCAATACCATACTTTAAAAAAGATTGAAATGAGATCGAGTAAAGAATTGGTTATAAAAAATGATTTATGAGAAGGTTTTAAATGTGTTAAATTAATACTTATTTTATGGTTAGGAATATTTTTTTAAACAACAGGTACTCTTTTATAAATAGTATTACTTATGTAATTTTAACGGGAATGATGAGATATCTAAGATAAAAATGTATATTAGGCAATAGGCATTTTTAATTTTACAGATCATTAAATCTCGTCAATATCATCATCAATTCCTAATTCAGGAAAATCTCCAATTTCCACATTACTTGGTCTTACAAAGGCTCCATAATTAACTTTACATTCGAAATATCTTTTCCCTTCTATACTACCATCATTTTTACCCAGTGGCTCATCATACTGGACACCGACCCAGGCACCTTCTTTAAAATGTACTTTCCCAATGAATTTCACTTCACCACGCTTGGTAGGTTGACCTTGGACCCTTACTTGACATCTTTTACCAACTTGTAATGTTTCAGCTATCTTGCTTTGATTCTCTTCATCTTCTGCCTTCTTTTTAATCTTCTCATCATCAAATCGTCCCAGTTTATTCTTCATTAAAAAGTTTCTTGCTGATTCTAAAAAAAATTAAAAATCATTAACCATAAGATTAGTCATATCATAATTTCATTTCATGAGTCATTCATTAGATTAGACTACTAGATTAGATTAGATTAGAAGATTAGATAAGATTATGGAGGTAAGTTCATTTATATTGCTAGTAGCAATTTGCTACCATTCCTTAGCGAAAATAAAAGTAGGGTACTTTATACTGGAACTTCCAGTATAAGTCCATTTAAAATTTTAGAAAATTGAAAATTACCATCACGTTTAGCATATTCTTCAGGGCTTAACTCAAACGCCACATTACCATCCTCATCCATATCATCTCCATCACCTGCCCCACTTGTATCAATCACATGAATTTTCATACCCTCACAAATACCACATTGTCCAAGTGTCGCCGTGTCATCCGTCAATTTCCCCATGGATTCATTATCATTACTTTTGAGCTCTAAAATCATCGAGCTTCCCATGGATCCAGTAATGAGCTCCAATTTATCCTAAGTCAAATAAAAGACAATCAACATTAAATGACATCATCGGTCCAGTAATCAGTACGTAAATCGCATTTATAAACCTAATTATAATTATGGTCAATTAAGAAAAAAAAAGGAAATGAATATTAATGTAAATGTAAATTACCTTTAAACTTCTAATTGTGATATTAATGGGGAATCGCTTCTCAACCTCCATGCTGTTGGTGGCGGTGGTGATGATAATCTTGACATAATCACCCGAATCCATTCTAATTGGCCTTTTAATTGGACTTTAAATAACAAATAATTAAATTAAAATTTAAAATAATGATAATGGTGTTTTTTTGTGTTTTTGGTTTTTGAATGGAAATGTGAGCGCTATTGAGATATCTCATTCTATCACGCACATGGTTTTTTTAAGCCTATAAATAAGCCTGCAAAATATATCAAATCTTTCTTTTTGCTTTCAGATTCCAAAAGTGCCGGTCGGATCATCTGCTATTCCAGCTAGTTTCCAACACAAGAAGGTCAAACTACAATTTAAAGGTCAGTTATTTAATAAACCATTAAAAAACGTGGTAGACCATGGGTTGACATTTGACATAAGGGTTCAAATGGGTACTTTTTAGGCTCAGATTCAGATTCAGCTGTTATTTCAGATCAGATTTTGGTTTTGGATTGTAAATTTTTTGATTTTTAATTTTTTAGATTATAATTAAAGAAGTCAAATCAAACTCAATTAAGTTATCAAGATGAGCTCTAATGGAAATTCTGGACCAAACTTCAAAGTGGGTATGTCACATCCATTTTTACAGTTATTTTTGGCATTTAATTAATTGTATCATAATTCATAATAAGTCATTCATAAGATAAGGGTCCTGTCCTGTGCCTTAGTATTGAGTAGTACCCTATATAGTACCGTACATACTGCAATTGCCATTTACAGTATTTTTTATGAACTTTTTATTTTCGGTCAGGGTCATGTCATGGTCATAATCTACATTACCTAGTAGGTATCTGATAATTTTTCATTTAAAATTTTAAATTATCTAAATCTAAATGCAACATAGTAGGTAGGTATTAGGTATCAAAATAGTAGGTACCTATGTATAAAAAAATATTAGTGACTATGTAGTACTTATAGGTACCTCCCTAATTCAGTGGGGTAAATATTTTTTTTGTTTCAAAAACATTTCTGCTCTAGGTATTATAATTATTAAAAGAGTTGCCTGAAGACTGAAGACACAGAATAATACAATATTATTCTGTATAATATGATGAAAAATTTATAAAAATTTGAAAGGTTTAAGTAAAGGATAACAAGTTTTTGTGTGGGTTTTTTAATCAAAAGCTAGGTTTTAGATTTTAGAGGTTAGTCGATTTTGATGAAGCGTAGAGGTGATTGTGGAAATTTTTGATAGCTTTGAGCCAGACATCATGCATTCGTAGATAGAGATTTAGGTAATTTGAACTTTTTTCTGAAGTTCAAAAGTTACCTACCTATACCTATTTTGCGATTTTACAATTCTTTATTTAATAATTGTAGACCTAGCCTGAGCCGGCCTAGGTATTAGCCATTTGATTAATTACTATTTGAGTCTCTTCTCTATTTAATAAAATAAATAACTAATAGGTTTCAAATCATTATCATTGGCTTAGCTATAGACTATTGACTATAGACACGATGCTACTAGTTAAAATCTATCTAAAGGTTAAAATTTCTCAATTCTTGAAATATATTTTTACGAATTACGATACTATTACGACGACTTTAAGTTTTAAGCATAATTCAAATGGTTATGTCCTTGATCTGTGGAAATAGTGACCTTTTATTGACTTTTATACTTGATTCTTTTCACGTATGTAATTTTTAAAGATATCTTTTTATACATTTCATGACTCATGTAATAATTGTAATGTAAATATGTATTTGTGTAGTTTGATGAACATCTTTTACTATTTGCACAAGTTCCAAATAAATAGAGAGAAGTAGCATACGATTATGTATTTAAATTTAAAAAGATGTACATTTACATAATGTAGGGTATAAATATAAATTATAATACTATTGAGAAATATGCTTTTAGAAATAGAAATACATAGGTACCTAATACTTATAATATTGTTCAATAATTGCCCTGTAAAATGTAAACGAATCGTATCGTGGTGTATGTTTATGTGGTATTTGCTCGACATGAAGAAAGCTAAAAATTTAAACGGTTATTATATGAATGAGCAATTATAATGGGTTTTTTACAATAAAATTAATTGCAATTTACAATTACTACCTAATTTCTTTTATAAAAAATAATAATACGAGAGTATAGCATTAAATTTAAAAATTTCGTACTTTGTAAAATTACCGATGATAATGGTAGCAGGTAGTTTAGAGATAGAGACTTGAATTCAGAATTATAAGTAATTAAAGTAGTCCCTAATGGCTTTTTAGTAACTATAAATATAGATGCAGTAAATATAAATAGGTAGGTTAGGTAAGGCAAGGTAATTGATAGTTAAATTAAATTGTATCAAATACTCGTAATCACTAGCGTTCAATTGAAATAAATACCTTTAATAAGCCCTTTATTAATGATAAAATGTATAAAAATTTCAGTTCAGCATAGTTTTTATTATAATATTCTATTTAATTAGTTATTGTTACTTTTATAAGCTTGTGTGAATTTCCGGTATGGAAAATACTCATATTTTCTTAGTTAATCACGATCTATTATTAAAGGCAAAGAAATAAAGAAAGAGAATTTTTATTTTTAAGTTAATTACATTACATGAGCATGAGCATTATATTCATTGACGTAGAGATAAGTTTAGAAAATAATTAGACAGATGCTTAAATAAGATTTAATTACTTTTTCTAAATCCATTTCTGTAAATAAATGAGGATAGGATAAAGCTTCATTTCTTTCAATTTTATCGTTATTTTCATTCTATTTCTTATCATAATATAGGTAGACTTTTAGGTAGTTTTTTAATCATTATATCATTGATGAGACTTTTTGAGAATTGTTGTTATTGATTAGATTATAGTTTTTGCAACGATTGAATGATCCTAAAATTCTAATCGTAGTTATCTTCAGATTCTAATATTATGAATATTTTTTTAAACTTTCTAGCTGATATCAGCTCGGCAGAATTTGGGCGAAAAGAAATTATGTTGGCAGAGAAAGAAATGCCTGGTTTGATGTCCCTCAGAAAAAGATACGGTCCAACAAAACCTTTGAAAGGGGCTAAAATAGCTGGATGTCTTCATATGACTATTCAAACTGCCGTACTTATCGAAAGTAAATTCACATAATTTAAATAACTTATTTACCTATTTAAAATCTTGAATTCATCAATTTATAATCTTAACTTTGTATTTATTTAGCCTTAATTGAACTTGGTGCAGAAGTACGATGGAGCAGTTGCAACATGTAATTTAAAAAACCAAAAAACGAGACTTTTTAATCTTAAACTTTATTTTTTTACTAGATTTTCTACTCAAGATCATGCAGCTGCTGGTAAATTGAATGAAAACTTTTTAATTATTATGTTATCTAATTCTCAATTATATTATATTCTTTAGCTATGGCCGTTGCTGGAGTCCCTGTATTTGCTTGGAAAGGAGAAACAGAAGAAGAATATCAATGGTGTATTGAACAGACCATTGTTTTCTCTGATGGGCAGGTATTTTGAACTTTGAACTATAATAATAACTTTTTAGATTTGCAATTAGGTAATTAATTGAATTATATTATATTTAGCCCTTGAATATGATTTTGGATGATGGTGGCGATTTAACTGGAATTGTTTTAAGCAAATATCCACAATATTGTGCCGGAATTAAAGGAATATCTGGTAAAATATTACTGTTTATATAATTAAAAAAAGCTGGCTTTTATTTTTAAAACCTTACCAGTTTAATTTTTTTCAAAAGAGGAAACAACAACCGGTGTTCATGCACTTTACAAGTTACTTAAAAACGGAAAACTTCCAATCCCAGCAATTAATGTTAATGATTCTGTTACAAAGAGCAAGTTTGATAATCTTTATGGTTGTCGTGAATCTGTAAGTCTAAAAATAACAACATTATTTTCTATCTAAAACTAAATAAACATAATAGGTAATTTCCTCTTTAAATTACAGCTTATCGATGGAATTAAAAGAGCTACAGATATTATGGTTGCAGGTAAGCAATTGTTATTAAAAATGTAATATTAATGCATATTTTAAGATTATTTATTTATCAAGGCAAAACGTGTATTGTTGCTGGATATGGTGATGTTGGAAAAGGATGTGTTCAAAGTTTAAAAGCTTTTGGAGCTCGAGTTATTATAACAGAAATCGATCCTATTAATGCCTTACAAGCCGCCATGGAGGGATATCAGGTAAAAAATCCCTTATTTCTTTTAATTTTTGAAAAATTAACATAATTTACTTTGTAGGTTAGCCCCATGGAAGATGTAGTTCATGAAGCTCATATCATTGTAACTGCAACCGGTTGTAAGGATATTTTAAGAGGAGAACATTTTGCCAAAATGAGAGATGAAGCAATTGTTTGTAATATCGGACATTTTGATTGCGTATGTCAACTTCAACTAATAATAAATAATAATAAGTATAAGCAAGTGCTTTTCTTGATTTAATATTTTGTTTTGCTTAAATAGGAAATTGATGTAGCTTGGTTAGAAAAAAATGCAGCCAAAAAAGTTAATATTAAACCTCAAGTTGATCGATTTACTCTTGCAAATGGAAGGAGTATACTTGTTTTAGCCGAAGGTCGATTGGTGAATTTGGGTTGTGCTACTGGACATCCATCATATGGTTATTATTTTTTATAAATATTAGATTATTTGAATTTACTTTTACAACAATGTTTTATATTTTTACAGTAATGAGCAATTCGTTTACAAATCAAGTCTTGGCTCAAATGGCATTATGGACCGAGAAATACAATATTGGAGTTTACATGCTTCCCAAAAAAGTTAGAAATATTTAGTTTAAAAAGGTAAATAAAAATTTCTAATTTTTTCTAATTTATTAGCTTGATGAAGAAGTTGCTTATCTTCATTTGGAACACGTTGGTGCCAAGTAAGTACCTATACAATTCAATTTTAATAAAAAATAAATTCTTATAATTAAAGTCCTAAATTAATTTTTCTTTAATTTTTAGGTTAAGTAAATTGACGCCTGCTCAAGCAGAATATCTTGGATTGAACCCTGAAGGTCCTTACAAACCCGAATACTATCGATATTAAATGGATTATGGATCTAATTAAGCTTATAAACTACCTACATGAGTTTTTTCTGAGGGTGTGGGAAGGGCTTTAAAGTTTAAAGTTAAAAATCTACAGATTTTTCTATTCAAAAATTACATGTTTTTACATTAAAATGCATTTACAATGCATTTACTACAATATTACTATTGGGGGAATAAATCTTTAAATGAAGATTAATGAAAATACTTCTTTCATAATTATTATGATTTTTAAAAATAATCAAAAGGTAGAATAAGTAGGTTATGCATTTGTGATTGATGCTATATAGTCAGAAACGGTTTGATTTGAGTCTTTGAGCGTTTTATTTGAGATTTGAATGAATGGTATACCTAGGTATCTGCCTACCTAGTTGAATTAGATGTAGTTTAATATGAGAGAGATCATGATCGGTGAGGATCAAAATTGCGTAACACCATACCATGGGTAAGGAGGTTGTAGCGCCGATTTCTCGCTTCTACCAAGTTAGAAGCGAGAAAGGCTGGAACTACATCAAAATCCTTCGAAAGAGTTCGGCTTTTGGGATTTTGGATTATTTGGTGGTCGTGGTCATAGTCATATAATGTATGTATTCGTCTACTTCTCATTTATTTTACCAAAAGGTATATAGGTAATGTAACCATTTTAGACTTTAGAGTTAGAAGGATATGTATGAGTAGTATAGGGAAATAGTGGAATATTATTCTTTTTAATGCCTCCCTTTTCCCTGATTCTTTATCTAAAGAATATGTATGTATATATAAATGTACCTAGGATTATTCTATCCTAAAATATAGAGAATTAAATGTTCTATAAGCAAAGTCTAAAGTACTATATAAGTCTATTCGAGTAGTACTATGTGTGTGTGTGTAAAAAAAATTATATATTTCAAACACATAGTTAAGTAAAGGTGAAATATATAATTTTCAAGTTAAAAAGACTGCTCTTGAGAACTCAGAGATCGGACTACTGTACCTACTTGTACTTTTTAATAATTTAACCTAACCTAAATAAATAATATTATACAGATTAGGTAGAAAAAGATTTGCAAGTCAACTCCTCTCGTAAAGGGCAAATCCTGAGAGACTTTGGAAATATTGTCCAAGTGATCCCTTAAAATTTTTAGATCAATTTCTAAAAAATTTAGCCAGTCGGTTCGGTCCCCAAAATACATTTGCTGAAACTGGAAGATTAATTAAAGATTTGTATGATTGAGTTTCATTATATGAAGTATACTACGTGCTTCGCCTTGAAATACAAGTGATTTATTTAATTATTCATTTAATAGGATAGTTAAACATTATTGTTGTAAAACATCAAATATAGGTAGGATAATTTGTAGTTAAATATGAGAACATTGTTGTTCATACCTTGGGATATTTTTGTGAACAATTGTTCATATCTTGGAACAATTTATGAACAATTATGATTATAATCCAGGATCCTAAAGGAACAGTTTGGTTTTGATCTAGTGTTCTCCGGTTTTATCCTTTGAACATTTAATTATTCCTAAAAAAGTCATTTAAATCATCACAAGAGGATCCAATTCCAAAATCAAAGGGTCTCACCTATATATTTACCTGCATTTTCAATGATCAAAAAGCTAATCAAATGATTCGATGATAAAAATAACATGATATACATGTCTACAAGTGTTATATCATCTACAATCTACATTTAATTACACCTTTAATTAAAAATTATTGATTACCTCGATAAATTGTAGTCCTGTAATCATTTAGAATTTAGATAGGCATTTTGTACAGAGTGCCTATATACCCTACCTACCTATAATTTCTTTAAAATCTGCAAAAAGTTTCATAAGTCAAATAAAAATTTTAAGTTTGTGTTTTTAATTTAATAAGTGTTAAATAATTAATTAGTTAAAATTTGACAATTTGTCGTAATTATATTGTCAAATCTCCATTCTCCATTAAGAAGAGCAATAATCGTCATTTTTGGACAGGGGAGCCACGAAAAGGTAACATTTGATGGTCAATTTTTGTCATTTTTTTGTATTTGCTTGTAAAATGTAAAATGTTATAAAAGTAGGTGTTCTGGTAATCTAAATTTTAATCATTGACTTAATTGCTAGTTAAAATATCAATTATAATAATATAATAAAACTATTGCTTTTTTACCTTCTAAAGAAGGTAAATCTCGATTAAATATCCATATTTTTGAGGTCCTTGAGATCGGACTTTTGCATAAAAAGTTAGGTAATACCCAATTGTTTAATTACCTAACTTTAACAGTTTTATACTGTAAAGTCAAGTCATTTAATTTTAATAACAGTTAGCTTTTTTATATGCTCCCAGGAGAGTACCTTTGCTTTATATAGAAGTTTTACTGTACATTTAAGAGATCATTAACTTTTTTGCAAATAAGTAGGTAATATGTAGTATGTATTGTAGTTTGTTAAAAGGGTAATTGGTAAGTTGTAAAGTAGGTAGTAACTGTACTAATTTTTAATTATGTAATTGTCATTTTTAGGTGTCATTTTACCTGGTGTTGGTCAAAATCAAAATCAGTAAAGGGACAAATAAAGTGGATATTGGAAAGTTAAATAAGTCTGAATAATTTAAAAAAGGTAATGCATTTTAATCTAATTTAATTTTTATACTACATACCACAGCATCAGAATGACTAACTAGTAACTAGATAGATAAGTAGAATAAAAGCTTAAAATTAATCCTTTTTTACTTTTTTATACAGTATATTAGACCCATTTTAATCTCTGAGGATTCATTTTGTGTGCCGTGTCGTGTGTTACCTATTCTTAATTTACTGATTCTCATTTATCCTGTGTGTGTAGTTATTTTGTTGTTTTTGATCCTTAAATACTTAAGACTTAAGTGTAATGCTAATTTTTAAATGTAATGACAAAGTAGTCTGTATCCTTTCACTGTGTAAAATATCGTCGCTAATTTGTACTGTAAGTTAAATATTTTTAAAAGTATAAGTACGTCAACTACTGTTTGCAGTGTTACACTCACACCACCATTAGTAATGAAGTCTGCTTCCAATAATGATGGTTTGTTATTATTTTTATTATTTGCTATATAGTCTAGAGTTTTTATAATGTGGAGATAATTTTTGGATTGGAATTGGAATGTGGAATGGTGTTGACGAAAATGTAATTATGTACATGTATACATAGTATTTTATGTTTAAAAATTATTAAATAAATTTTATTTTATTTATTTTTCATTTTAATACCTTATACCTTCTACCTACCTAAGTCAATTAACATTTTTATCATGCTTATTGTCTATAGTGCATCATAACCATAACATTATAGACAAATGGCTATGGCTATAGACTAGAATAATTAATCCTATTTTTATTTTTATTATTAATTTAATCTGTAACTGACCATTCCATTTCCATTTTACCTTAAGTATTATTTTAAGTATTCAATATTCTTAACTAACAATTTACAGTAAACTAAATATGTACCACTGATAATAAAAATATAAATTTTGAATGTATTCTAATTCAATTCTTTAAACTAGATGAAGGTGATGAAGTTGGCTCAAAGTTGACGAGAGATTTAAGTCAAAGAAGCGGTTCCGGCGCAAGAACGACTGAAAATAATATGGCCACTACCCCTAATAATACTTTCGTTGACCGAATAGACCCTTTTGCTAAAAGATCGCTGAAAAAGAAACAGAAAAAGTCTCAGGTTTGTAGAAAGAAACATATTAATTCTTTTTAACAAATAATTAATATAAAAACTTTTCTAATTTAGGGTTCATCACGATATCATCAAGGTATGTGTAACGTGTTATAGTATAAAGTTATACATAGTTATAACTGTATAAATAAATAATTCGTAAATCTCAGAATCAGGCAGTAATCTATAGAATTATTGATTATATAAATTAATTTTAACTTTTTTATAGCAAATGAAGCTGATCTAGCACCAATTCCTCTCTTTAAAGATGTCCCTGTCAGTGAGCACGAAGAAATATTTATAAGAAAACTCAGGCAATGTTGTCTATCATTTGACTTTTTGGACCCTGTTGCGGATTTGAAAGGAAAAGAAGTAAAAAGAGCAACTTTAAATGAATTGGTCGACTATATCACTGCAAATAGGGGAGTTCTTACTGAACCGACCTATCCTGAAATAATCCAAACTGTAAGAAAATATTTTAAATAAAGATTGTGCTTTTTAAGTTTGATAAATTTTATTTTGATAGATTGCAAGAAATTTATTTCGTTCGTTGCCACCCTCTGATAATCCAGATTTCGAGTATGATAATCTTGTTTTTTATTCTTATTTTTTAAATTACCTATATATTTATATTACTATGTATTTATAAATTATTTAGCCCTGAAGAAGACGATCCAACTTTTGAAGCATCATGGCCACACCTTCAACTTGTTTATGAATTCTTCCTTCGTTTCCTTGAGAGTCCCGATTTTCAACCAAGTATAGGGAAGAAAGTAATTGACCAGAAATTTGTACTTCAGCTGCTAGATCTTTTTGATAGGTATTCTGATAATCACAATCACTTACAATGGCTTATTAACATTTTTTAAAATTATATCTATTAGTGAGGATCCTAGAGAAAGAGGTAATAATTACATTTTAAACATTTATGAACTTTACTTGCAAAGTAATCTTGGTTTGGATTTGAATTAGAAATTAAAGGATTCTCTCTTTTTTAGATTTCCTTAAAACAGTTCTACATAGAATTTATGGAAAATTCTTAGGATTGAGGGCATTCATAAGAAAGCAAATTAATAACATATTTCTTCGTTTTATTTATGAAACTGAACATTTTGTAAGTCATTTAACTAATTGTTAGTAATATGAGCAAAGAATAGTTATTAAAATTGATCTTTTATTTGCAGAATGGAATCGGGGAATTATTAGAAATTCTTGGTTCGATAATCAATGGATTTGGTAAGTTAATTTACTTTAATTAGACTCCGTTATTCTTTTAACTGGATATTAAATAATAGATTGGTATAGTGCTAAATACTAAATACTCTTTATTTGACTTTTCAGCATTACCTTTAAAACTTGAACACAAACAATTTCTTATAAAAGTGCTTATTCCTCTACACAAAGTAAGTATTGCCTATATAGATAGGAATATATTATAAGTACGAGAATGAAATATGAGCCTATAATTATTTATTAATGATATATAATTATTCAATTTATTCCTTTTAGCATTAAAGTTTTATATTATTTTAATCACCTTTTTATTAACTATTATTTAGGTTCGTTGTCTTGCACTTTACCATGCTCAGCTGGTAAGTTTTATACTCTATTTTTATTTTTATTTGAAAACATTAAAGCGTAGTAAAAATAAACTTATTGGGTATTAATATACTTTTATTTTTTATGATGGATAGGCCTATTGTGTGGTACAATTTTTAGAAAAAGATGCAACTTTGACCGAACCCGTTGTTTTAGGTCTTTTAAAATTTTGGCCTAAAACTTGTTCACAAAAAGAGGTTAGTACTCACTGTCCCTATTAGTAATGACTATCCCCAAAATATCCAATAAAAAATGATCATAAAAATGGCAATTATGTAGTAATATATTAATGGACATTTCAAGAAAATGCAATTAATGGTCATAAATTTTATTCTAGGTAATGTTCTTGGGAGAAATTGAGGAGATTCTCGGTGAGTTGAGTTCATTTTTGCTTAAAATGCTTAATGACTATATTATAGTTATTAATTTGTATCTAATACCCATAGTAGGTGTAGGTACTTTTTGGCCTTTATTTTAAGAGCATAAACTATTTCAAATTCTTAATTTTAGATGTAATTGAACCAACTCAATTTGCAAAAATTCAAGAACATCTCTTTCGTAATATTTCTCGTTGCGTTTCATCGGCTCACTTTCAGGTAATTTTTATTTTATTTTTGGTTTCCGAATAACATTGATTTTCTGATGTTATATCGATCAAATGTCTATTGAGTAGGTATTAGGTATGTTGTTCAGAAAATTTGAAGTAGTTTTTATTAAGTAGGTACCTAGTATTTTAAGGCATACCAGAATTATGACAGTAGGGTGTATATAATGTAAATGGTTATTATGAGAATGAGATTGAATACAAACAATGACTTTATCGATTTTGTCTTTGTGCTATAAAGTTAGCTAGGAATTAGGTATATATATATATACTCGTTAAGTTAAAAATTAGGCTGAATCTTTCGGAATAATAAAATTATTGATTTTTTTGTTCATTTCAGGTTGCAGGTATGCGTTTTGAATATATATTTACTCTAAATATTTATTATCGAGCCATTACTACCCATTACTATATCAATGAATCTTTATTTTCAGAACGAGCTTTGTATTTTTGGAATAATGAATATATTATGTCTTTAATTGAGGAAAATAACGTGGTAAGATAAACGTTCGATAATACTAAACAGCTTTTTCATCGAAACCAAATGATATAAAAACACTTTTTATTAATTCTTTTATTTCAATTTTAAGGTTATAATGCCAAGTAAGTATTTTATCGAATTTTTAAGAATATAAATATGTAGGTAGTCTAAATTCTAAATTGTAGTATGATAATTTAATTCTATTTATTTTTTCTTAGTCATGTTTCCTGCTCTATACCGAATATCAAAGGAGCATTGGAATCAGACCATCGTTTCGCTAGGTTAGTAATTTTGAGGAAATTGTTAAAATTTTCATAACTTTCCTTACTTTTTTTTAGTGTACAACGTTCTAAAAACTTTTATGGAGATGAATCCAGAACTGTTTAATAGTTTAACAACATCTTATAAGGCAGAGAGACAAAAGTAAGTAGAATTTTTCTTTAGTAGTTTAAAATAGGAAATTTATTACTGGCATTTTGTATGTACGTGTTTATTTACAAATTATAAACAATTATCTACTAAAACTACTACACTACACACCTCATATTATTATATTACATACTTACCGTACTTGAATATACATTTTTTATAAAGGCATGCTCTAATTAGTTAGTCATATTTAGATCTGTGTGTTAAATTATCTTTTATACTAATTTCAATTGAGGAATAATATATTCTTTTTTTGAATATATTTTTCCTTGTGTGCAAACAAAAAAGGAATTCAAATGAGAATGATCCTCCACTTCCAGTTCAACCTGCCTTGAGCAGGGGGGGACAATAATTTAAATTTATTTCTGACTTCATTTATAATCGAAGTTTGCATTACATACACAGAACAGATA
>JAQIXA010003162.1:0-14868 GCA_034699045.1 Nanhermannia cf. coronata Gr-Ori-00579
ATCTCATTAGAATATTTACGATAAGTTAAAAAAAATACACTAATAATAAATTGAAAATATAAAATTTGAATGGAATGCAAAATATGAATCAAAAGTCAATTTCATAATGTCAACATATAGTTTTATTTTTGCAAAAAGGAAAGTCAAGAAATCTAACTTACGAGTACTCTGTACTGTCATAAAAATACAAAATTTTAGGAATTAGAGAAATTTATTAGAGATTTATGGAATTGGAGATTTTGGGTTTTGGAGATTTTTGGCATTGGAGATTTTGGAAATTGGAGATTTTGGTCATTGGAGATTTTGGCAATTGGAGATTTTTTTTGGAGATTTAGGGAATTGGAGATTTTGGTTTTGGAGATTTAGTCACCCAATCCCTATTGATATCTCAACTTGAAGGCTTTGAATTGAAAAATCATGACCATAATTAGAAATTTCAAATCAATTTTTATGAACATTTGTAAGAAACTTATTGAAAATGTTGATTCAGACACTTGCGAGAGATTTTCTTGTTTATTTTGACCATTTAGATACTTTATAAAGAAGTTCAATTGTAAGTACTCTACCTAGATACACTTTAAGAAAAGGAAAAGTTGATTCTTTGAATTTTGTTTAAGTAGATAGTTGTGGACTTGAAAATATTTCAAGCCCTTGGCCCTACTAGATATAAGTTAGTCCTCTGTTATAGTCTTTCTTGGTCGTCGGTTTTTGATTATCAGTCAGGACTTGTTTAAAAAGGTGACGAGTTTTGACTTGGGCCTTTTTACTATATACTTAATAAATGACTACATTTTAAGCATAGGTAAAACCATGTGTGAAGTCAAAGAATTCTTGGTAAGCTAGTACTTGGTAGTACAATCATTCGAAAATTAAAAAATCTCTCGAGATTCTCTAAGCTTAAGTAAACAGTAAACTTACTTGAAGTTTGAAAGGACAATCAAATTGAAAAACCCAGCCCAATTGAAAAATTCAAGTGTTGAGCAAATCAAGATGAAATCAGAACTTTTTTAAATTAAATCCTGCAGATTTTATTCGCATTCTTCAACGTGAGAGAATTAAAAAAAGCAAAAATCTTGAGAATCTTTTTTGGGAACATATATCTCAAAAATTAAGATCTTGCAAATGCATTTTATTAAGATTTTAAACATTTTTCAAGTACAAAAATTGAATGAAATTTTCAATTTTATAAAAAAGGTTTTTTTTTGATCGAACTGCCTGATTATCCAAACGTCCTGCCGAGTTGCTGAGAAACTTTAAAAGAATCCCAACTGGGCGACAACACAAGAAATGATCTCGATAAGCTTCAAATGATACTTTTAAATACATCAAACAAGTACAATAATAGTCTTATGGCTATAGTATTGATATAAAACAGCAAGAAAATTTTAATGACTTGAATCTAAACTTAATCACAGGTCTAGAATGTGTGTTTAAGTACTGGTAGGTAGATTGAAGTCTCTCAAATCCAAATCTTTGATTTGGATTATTTAGGTAGAAAAAAAGAAGAAGTTTGATTTAAAAAGTTGTTTAAAAAAACCGAATCTTGTTGTTGGGTCAGAATAAGATAGATTATTCTAATACGAAAGTACAAGTACATAGAGAATCCCTACAGAATTTCACATTTGAAATGTTCGAGTATAGAAAGATAGTTGATTATTATTTGTTATCGGTTGACAGGCCAGAGCCATTAAGAATGCCCTGTGGAAATGAATTATTCTGTTGTGTTTTTTTCGTTACAACGAGGCTGGGATTTCATTGTTGTATAGAGTAGTACTAGTAGTAGTAGTTAGTATTTGTATTTTAGAAAAAAGTCTAATATTTATCTTGGACTTGAGATTTTTTCGAGGAGTTGAAAGTTGAAGTGGTGATCTTGCCGGGCGAGTTGAGCTTTTCCCCCATTTAATGCCCCATTAGAGATCTTCACCTCACACACACAAAAGCCCAAAAGCTCCAAAAACTAACAATAAGTAAATATATAACTATATCTAAAAACATTTCATATACAGGGTCTTCGAAAATCCTCTTTTTTTTAATTTGTGATTCTTTTAGTATCTACTTTAGACCCCTTTAGAATTATTTTTTATATTGAATCACAACTAGAGTTATTTTTGATCATACAGATTTTTAAAATTTTGTTTCACAAAATTTCAAATACGAGTATTCTAAAATATATTTAACCTAAGCATTTGTATTGGTAATGGTTCATAAATAACAATGACTGACAATGGTCAAAATGACATGTCAAAAAATGGCCAAATCTACAACTACAGATACCTTTAAATTGAAAATATTATTTGAATTTTGTCGAATTCATTTCAAAATTCATAAAAATCGGTACGATTTAGGATCGAAACCGGAGAAAGATTATAGATTTTTAGTTATTTTCTTTTCAATTACTCCACAAAATTTAAATTCTTTCAAATTTCAATAAAAAATCACTTTTAAAGAATATTTTACTTAACTAATTAGGAATATAAATATAGGTTTGGTTTTAAAGCATCGAGATACAGAATATTTTATTTATAATTTAGATGGTTTCAACTCTGATTTCGAATTCAAAACCATTTTTTGTGTTATTTTTCTAAAAAATAGTTTCTCCTTTGTCAAAATCATAAAGTTTACATTTTAAAATTTAAAAACTTGACTAGATATTGCTTGATTTCGAAGATTCTACTTAATTTCTTGAATCAAATTTTCAAAATTTTGGCTTTTTTTGAGAATATAGTTTTTAGAGACAGTGTAAAAGAAGTCTGGCTTAATGAAGATCCTCAAGTCTCAAAATTTCTTACCTTATTATATTGCTACTACGGATATAAGGGTATAAAAAGCCACACACATTCAATACTTCAACCCTTTGTCTTTATCCTAAATCCAGCAGTATTTTTTCCAAATTCATTTTAAAAAGATACATACTCATGTATAGGTATAAGATCTAAGGTAGTAGATGTAGATACTCGCTTTTTACCTTCAGCTTTACTTCTGCCGGTTTGAAATTAATCTGGTTTTTTATCAACATTCTAAATCCATCCATTATTATGACCCATTTATTGCCTTTTATACTCATTTTAATGCTCATCTTGACTCTTCAGATCCTTTGAGAACCATTCTTAAGTAAATACTAAAAAATAATGGATAGATAAGTAGGCATATAACTTATCTATATAAGTATTTCTTATTATATTATTAAAGAATTCCTTTCAAATTCTACACATGATTTCTTAATTAGCTTTTAAAGCATACTTTAGAAATACTTTTGAATCAACAGATTCATAATAGCTGGATTTTACATGTTCCAGTTCCAAAATATAAATGTGTATAATACCATACATGCCTGGGTAATTTTTAAAAAAATTTCAAAAATTCTTTCATCATTCAATTTATCTAATAGCATTTTATTCAAACTGTTATAAGTAGGTACATTTTTAAGCTTCCTTATACTTTATACATGACTAGACCAATTAAGTAATAACCTATTGGTAATTAACAAGCATAGTTTACATTTTACTAATACATTTTACAGTTTCAAACTTTAATTTTGATTCCAATTAGTTCTAGACTAATGGATTAGACATTAGAATCTAATTTTAATGACTATTTAAATACTATATGATTTGACTATAATTTCATTTTAATGTAACTGTAAAGTTGTCATTTCAGTGAACTGATTTGACGATTTTGAGATTCTGCTGTGATTTTGTCCAGTTTCCAGTTCATTACCGTTAATTATAGTGGAAATGAGGCTGATTTCATTTGAATTTGACCTACCATTTCTAGGCAGGTTGATCGTAAATGGCTGGTCTTCAGGATCATCCAGGGGATAATTGATGTCAAGATCTTTTCTTGAGTATGAAGCCTGAAGTCTGGAAAAAACAAGTTTGACAATTATTCAACTTTATTTTGTACTTTTTGTTAAGTACGAGTCATTTTAAGACTAAAAAGTTAAATTTGGGTAATAAAATAATGAGTAGGCTTTAATTTTTATGATGGAAAAAGTCTTTTTGTGTAGGGTATAATATGTATTTGATCTGTCTGAGAATCACTTAAAAAGAGTCTAGTCAAGTGAAATGATGCCGAAAGAAAAGTGGACAAAAAAGGCGGATAAAGTGTCAAAGTGTTATTTTAGATTTTGGTGCTTATCAAAACAGTACTGTTTAAAAAATTATGGAAGATTGTCATTCAGTCAAATATCAAAGTATCAAAAAAATGCAGATACAAGTATTAGGTTTATGGTTATTTCAATTACAAAGTATCTATACCTAGAGACTATAGAAAAAGGGCTACAATACGATAGTCTGAAATTCTTTTGAAATCATAAAAAAATTGATAGTTTAATACTACGAGAGCATTCAATTATAATTTTAAAAATATTGGTCAAAGCTCAAAAGTCTTTTCTTATTGAAATTGCTACAAATTTTAATTTTGTTTCAAAAATGATAATCAAAATCACATAAATTTTGATCAAGATAATCGTAAGTTCAAATTTAGTCTTCTTTTCTTACCAAAATAAAATTTATCCATTTTGGGAATTGTCAAAAATAAAATTTTTTTAGATTATACTTTTACATTTACATATCATAGAAAAGTGCTGTCTGTATATCTTTGATGATTTTTGACTTTACCATATCGTACCAAAGTCTATAAAAATGTTTCTAAAAGTGAAACAGCAATAGATACACCTAATTTCTCTAGATTTTTTTTCAAAACTCATTGACATTACTCTCACGGGTATCAGTATCAGTTGTCTAAAAGGCGTTTTCAACATAATATGTATCGGTCTATCTACCTATAGTACCTATAAGTAAAGCTTGATGTGACGACAAGTATCGACTAATTGAAATTCAGAGTATAAGGGCTTGACCATCTAAAATTTGAAATCAAAAGTTTTTCCACCCTTAAATTAATCTTACTACATATTCACATACATATGTACCTATACAAGTTATAAAAAGTGCATTTGCATTATCTCAAAAAAATGAAATTTAGCTTTTCGTATTGTTTCCTTTATTGCCCAAAAAAGTGATAAGAAAAGACTTAATAGTTTTCTACAATCAAGTAGTATCAAATATATTTACACAACCCGACAAAATCTAACCGGTATTATCTCTCCCTAGAATAAAGATTACACTTGAAAATGAGTTTTTTTTATTCAAATTCAAAGCTCTTTTATATCTCTAATGGTAAGTATAAAAACGTGGTGGTGGTGATTAGACTTACTTTACTTATCTTTTTTGAGGTTTTTTAAGGATTACTACGGATAGTAGTTCAAAACTTGCATTGCTGATAAGTATAGTGCATTTTCGTAATTAAGATAATGCAAAAATTATGGTTGAAAAAGAACGGAAATCGTATTATAATGTTAGGTAAGATTTTAGAATAATTTTAGATTTGAGGCAATGTAAATACTACAAATTGACAACTGTCTAGTCGGAAATTATGTCTAGCCTTTAGATTTCTAGTTAGTGTCGGCAAGATTCGAAATTACCATGTTTGTTCATCTTTTTTTTGCGAAAAATATACGAGATCTTTATCTCAAATTGTAAAAAATTTGAGGACATTTAAGCTTTTAGTTATACTAGTAAATGTAGAGGTTTAAATCCGGTTCTTTGTTCTTAAATGTTTTGTAAAAATTATTGAATTGCTTCCAAAAAAAGTCATTGGAAATGTCTCCAATCTCTCCAGTAGGTAAATTGTACTAGATAGTAGGGTACTCTACTTGAGACTTTATATCGTTGGTAAGTACAGATTTGAATAAATTTTGGATTCTTTTGAGTTTTAGCCGGTGTAGAATCATAATAATTTTTATTTGAGTTGAGCATGAAAAAAGTTTATGAAACAAACGTGATGAGTTCTGAGGAATTTTAAGTATTGACATGAGCTTGCATAAAAAAAATACCTCAAGTTATCTGGGGAGAAATTTTGAAACTTAAAATTTTAACCAGGAAAAAAAATTCACATTGTGGAATTTGAAGGTTGTGTTTTTTTGTGCTTAATTCTTGCCTAATTGTTATATGGTCCTTTATTTTACTAGTAACATTGCAATTTCTAAAAGGGCTTAGCAATACCATACGAGCAATTAGAATGTATGGCAATACCGAATATCGACTGATCGAAATCATATTCTTTCTCGAAATTTAAAAAAAGTAAAGAACCCTTTGCATTTCAGATTGTTTAAAAAAAGTCTAAAAATGCTTAAATTATCAAAACCGATACTAAAACTACTCCTAATAAGTATAAGGCATTTAATATCCAACTTTTGTATTCTTGAATTTTATACAGAATAGGTACCTATACAGTGCTATCCAAAAGTCAAAAATAAGGAAAAATACAAAAAAAAAAACAATTTGTGGAAACTATTCTTGTAAAACCTTCAAAACCCCATAAGATTAATATTACAAAAATTTCTCGGTTTTTGATTTAATCAGTTAAGATTTGATCCAACAAGTAGTACTTGTAAATATGTTATAAATTAAAAATTATATCTAGTTTCTGCAAATATTTATATTTTTATAATAACCAGATTCTTTTACAAAATTTTGGAATTATTTTGAGATTTAAATTGAAATTTTGAAAGTTTTAACTTACTTTTTTTCTCTTCTCAAAATACAGAATCCAACAGTCGAAATTGTAAAAACCATCACACCACCAGCCACTAAAAATCCTGTAGCCAAAGGTGATACATATTCAGGAAGATTGTGATTTTTCTCAAAATCTTCATTTTCAACACTAGGCTCATATCTTGTTGGCAAAAGTTCATCATTTTCATTTGTCTTGTTGTCCTTAAGGCTCTTGGGTGACCCCCCGCCGAGTCCGCCAAACTTTTTTGTTTGTGGGTCTGACGGCTTTTGATTTTGAATTGTATTAGTACTACTGATACTAGTAGTAGTACGAGTAGTAGAGTCATCGGTATTCTCGTGATTTACAGAATCATCTAAAAAAACAGAAAAGAAAAACAAATACAAGAAAAGGGCTGAGACTTTTTTTTCAAGGGTCTTTAAAAGGCTCCTTCAGGGTATAGGAGACGACGGTTTTTCTGGGTAATCTAGTTACGTACTGAAAGACTTGTGACTTGTGGCATAATTTGACTTTGTCGTTTGAATCTTAAGCAAGTAATGGGACAAATTTCTCAACAAATTCTTCTAAAAAGTTAGAATTTCGAGTGTTACAAATAGATTACGGTTTAGCTAACTTTTCATTGCCATCAAATACATCTTTTTAAACAAAAAATGAATGTTTGAATCTTGAATTCCATTTTCGGAACTTAAAAAATGGAATAAAATAAAGGTGATTAAAATTTGAAATTTTGAACATTACTACATCATATAAAGGCAGTTGCTTTGCTGGCATACATTCGCATAAGATTAGAGTTTCTGTTGGAAGGTTTTTTTTAGCAAAATATTCCTTTACTTGTTCGTTTTAAGAGCTCATTAAAAACTATCTTATTTCTTACCCAAAAATGTTGGAATTATGAATCCTTCGGCATTGCACATATCCCTGATAGAACAACAAGTCAAGTAGGGCCATCGTGGAGTCAGAGGTTTCCTATTCTCGCAAAGTAAAGGAGTTTTTTCGCTTAAAAACGAAAAAAATTAAAATTTGAACATATTTATGCAGTCTTTTTGCTTTTTTTAAAATATGAGTATAAAGTAGGCACTTATGTAATTATAAAATTTTGCTTTAAAGCGATATTAGGCTTGGAGTTGATTTTTTCAAATGATAATGCAAAATTATTCTAAACATTTATGAGTGCAAGTTGTAAAAGACCTTTAGTAGTAGGTACTTGTAGGAGATTTATAGTCTAGAAAAGTAAATAAAAAGCTTGTAATTGCCCCACATTAGGTCTTGTCTCGATGTAAAAAAAATTTCAAATGGGACATTATCGAAATGAGTCGAAACTAACTAGAGTAAACAACCTGTACTTGTATTGGACTACTAGTAGGTACTAATACTATTATACTGATATGTATTGTCATTTAGACCAAGTAAGGATCATTTGAATTTAATTACTTGACACAATTCATTAGTTAGTCCAAATAAGACCTTGATACAAGTTACAAGCAATAGTAGATACACAGTTTAAAAAAAATTAAAGCCAGTTTGTATAGTAAAATGTTACTTAATTTTAAATCCTAGTATTTAGTAGTAAATTAAAGTACAACAAAAAGTTCCAGATGTAAGACATCAATATTTCTTTTAATTCTCTGGAGCTCTTAAAAGTTGATTTTTTTCTCATATTGACATATTGCACTGAAGACCTGGGAGTTAAGTTGTTTGAATACTGTACTTTTAGAATTTTAAAAGTGTATTGAATATTGATCTAAAATGGTTGATCTGCATTACTTCATAGTACTTGTACTAGTATATATATGTACAAGTATGCTAGTCCACTTTTCAGGTTCCACTAGCTAGACCATTAATTTTATTTACAAAACATCGCCCAAAAAAGTTGAAAAAACTTTTGACAATCAGTCTCTTTGGAGGATCTACAATCTCTATACACTCATACCTACAGTTGATATTTACAATATTTCGATTCCGATGGCCATGAAAAGTCTAGCCTAAACAAATGTCTCGAATTTTACATATCACTGTATAACTAATGATTTAAAGATATAGTTTATAAGTACCTACCTACTGGTATAGTTTAAGTTTAAAATTTATAATTGATCACTAGCTTGTCTTTATACTATGCAATGCTTCCTTTAAACAGACACAAATTCCCAAATGTGCATTTCCTCATTTGAAAAAAAAATTTGGGAAAAAGTGTGTTTGAAATTTGACTAAAAGCTTTAGTTTTGGATTTAAAAGTTTTAAAAGTTTGGCTTTGAATGAATGACTGAAAAATTCGAATGTTTATACATTTATTTCCTCTATTACAGCATTCAGTTGGGCAAAATTGAATCAGATTTCTTGTGCCTGTACCATTCAATTCAAAGATAAAATATTTTGATAAGATTAAATGCCGAAAGGAATTTTTATACTTCTTAAACAAACGATTTTAATATTGAATTTAGATACCACAAAAGATAGACCACAAAGTAAGTAAGGTTTCTTGAAAAATGACAATAAGCATTCATTGCTAAGTTATTTTCATTGCTTTTAAACCGTTAAATCCAGGATTTATCGAAATCTTTACTTTACTTTATACAGTTTACTTGATAAATCAAATCAAATAGGATAATATCAGTATTATGATAAAATTATGATGGTACTGATATTAATAAGAACAAGAATTGAGATTTAAAATAAAAATATGTCTCAATATACCTGTCTATAGATATTGAGAAGTTCCTGAATTGAAAATTTTTGCTAATTTTGTAGTATTTTTGAAAATTTTTGACAATTATTTACTACATAATATGAACACTTAAATGACTGTAGCATACCTATAGATAAATTTTGCCAATCTGACAATTTTTTAAAGCTTTTTGGAACTTAAGTACCCTACCTAGTAAAAATGTATTTAATGTTTAATTCAAATTTCAACCCTTATTATTTTCGAAAACCAATAAATGATAGATAAAGCCACTTTTTTGAAACAAAAAGTCTAGGTTTTTATAATAGTACCCTACCCTACTTTTGTATATCTTTCTACTTCCAATAAATAATTTTGGCAAAAAAACTTAAGATATTTATTAGCTAAAAAGTGATTAAAAATTACTCAATGCATCCTCTTGTAATACTTGATAATCCATCATTTCTTTCCAAATATTGATTATAGCAGACTCCAGGTGTGAGGCAGGTTTTGTCCCCATTTGTCAGACACTCTTGTGTGTCACAAGCACATCGAATCAATCTAATATTGACATTTTGCTTAAGTCCATAATGATTTGAATTTGAACTCGACTCTTGGAGAATCTTTAATGGATTATTATTACTATTCCTACGAGTATTTGAAATAGTAATCCTTTGATTTCTTTGACTTTTCGGTTGAGGTCGAGATATTTGTGCCTTGAAATGTGTACGAGTAGCTTTAGCTTTTAATGAGTGGTTTTGGTTACTATTGTCCACCAGGTTTAATGGTTTTGAGGCATTATTGAGATTTTTTTGTTGTGCCACAACAGAAGCTGAAAAAAAGTCCAAACTTTGTAAATTTGTGTTTTTGTCGTCGGCCAAGTCCCCTCCATTAGTCCTAGTCTCTAAAAAAAAGGTCACAAAAATGTATAATAAAGCAGAGAAAAATTACTTTTAAAACTTGTTAAATCAAAACCATCTAATGGATTGGTCATGTAAATATCTATAGCCTGGCAATTTGGTCAAAGAAAAGTAAATTGACTCTTTTTAGTTACTTGGAAGTAGCTATCTGTACTAGGTACTACCGATCCTTTAAGTCTAAGGCGACCACTTTACTTTTTGAAGATTAGAAACTAAAATGAAAACCCTGTTACTTGTAGTACCTCTTTTAAGATTTCTAAGCTTGTTTTGAAAGTTTTAAGTGTACTTTAAGAAGCACTTATTAAAGGCACACCTACAGCCTACAAAACAAACCAGTAAAATATACTATTGATACTAATATGAAAATGTATCGACTAACAAATAAGAGGTAATATTCTGTACATCTAAAATCATCTAAACCATCATAAAAGTTTGAATTCAAAATCTTTGAAAAAATTAGGTATCCTACCTATTCTATATTTTGAATTCTAAAAATTGAATAAAAATTTAGATCGGTAACTTTTTTGTAAGATCTGTAAAATCAAGATCAAAATTTTTTGTCTTTCAAGCTTAGAAATTTTCAAAAATTTCTCAAAATTTTGTAAAAAGTTTGTCTATTTTCAAAGGATCAGATATTTGGCTATAGTAGTACGTATATCTCATTTTTCAAGCTTTCAATATGCGAGAGCTAATAAAATTCACTTGACTTAAGTTTTAAACTTTATGATACAAGTTTCAGACAACTCATCAAGGGCCAAGGCAATTAAAGGCGACTTCACTATCAACAAATTCTCATACTAGTACTTTACTACTATGTATTTTATCTCAAAAAAAGTATAGATTGTATATAGAATAGATGCATTATAAAGAGATATACCTAATCCTCACAAAATTTTATTTCATTCAATTCAAAGTAAAAACAAATAACGATTGCAATCTCAAGTCTGAGACTAATGCATTTTTTATTTTTATTAGATACTCTAACTAATGTAAATTCAAATCATTTTTAAAAAATGCACAGGGCTCCTTCCTATCAAATCAATGCAATATCAGTACCTATAAATATGATATGATATGATTAGAAATTAGAATTTGGGAAAAATTACGAGAACCTTGTAAGATATGATTATGATTATCAAACAAAAGTCTAGGACAGATACTCGTATCACAAATTTCTCTGGGAAAAAATTGATAACTTTGCTCATTGACTCATTGCATCATTGTTTACAAATTTATAGAGCCAGTTAGACAGGTAGGTACTATGTATGCATTAGACAATAGTTGGCGCATAATATGATAAATCAAATGACCATATAATGAGAGACTTCTGAACTTCTAATGCACTTACGATCCTTATGTATATAACATAGAATATAGATACATAGTACTGGAATATCTAGAAATATAAAAAGATATCCAAGTCTCCAAGTCTGGTCCTGAGTCGGGGTGAGAAGATAATATCAATCGTCATGAGAGGTTTTATTTTATTTTATGTATCCTTATTTCGAAATAATTCAACTATTTATCCTCTCTACCATGAAAATATACAGTCAAACAAGGGGACCCTTAAGACAATCAGTATAAAATACAAGTCTAGCTTAAAGTAACTACCATACTGTAATCCTTAGTACTACTATACTAGTATAGGGAAATTGAAAGCAAAAAATTTCAACCCCTGATGGCCCCAGTCTACTGTCTTTACCCTCAAATCTCAAAGAAAAAGAATGCGACACAAGTCTACACTTTATCTATCTTTCTTAAGTAAATATACCCTTAAATTCTCATTGGGGAGCTTAAGGACAACTGATACAATGCGAAAATGTCCAAAAACTAAAATATCTTTTGGTTAAAAATTCTTATTCATCAATTCATCTCTTAAAAACCGATTTTGACCTAGTAAAACCTTGTAAATTTAATGCAAAATGCAGAAGTGAAGCCAAAAGTTTAGTTTTTCAGAACTGATTTAAATTAATAGGCTTCACTAAAATGCTTACAATATCTCAAAAATGGTTTTTATTCTCATTTTATGGTTTTATTATGTTCAATTTTATACACTACATTAATTTTGAGGTAAAATGTATGCATCTTTTATGTGATTTGGATTGTTAGTGATTTGACTTAACAGGATGGACTTTAGCTTAGGTTAAAACTTAGAACTTGATTCGATTCGATTCGATTCGATACTTATAAGTATAAAAAGGGACTTATCCTTAGTCAAATTAACCCTAATATTTCTTTGATTTTATACGTAACCTATACCTATATCTATGACTTTAGACTTAAAATCTATACAATAATACGTGTAGATACTATAGTACAAAGTTATATTATTTTGGTCTCTATTTAATTCGAAATTCAAGTCTACACTTTATCAAAGGAGTCAAAAAAACCAACCGTGAAAAAATGCTTTATTTGAACACAAGGGACCTGTCCTCACCTTCCATCAGTATTTCTATGTCTTATACCTACATATATATGCTTGTATCTCACCTTAAGATGTCTTAAAGTCATCCTTATAAAAGGGTTTGATATTTTTCTTAAAACCTAACCAACTACCTACTAATATATAGGGGACTTAAGGACTATAAAACTCATATTTTACAACAATGGTCTTTTTATCCTATTCTTATAATGTTTCCTATTATTCTCGTGATAATTGTTGTTCAAATATTTACTCTTTCAGCCTCTCAATGTAATCAAAAATCAAGAATTATTTCTTAAACATACAACAATTCTTTTTCAATTTACTTTCCAACCCTTTATACCTATATTCGACTGTGTATAAGAATATTTTTATAACTATTTATTAATACATTGTGTACCTAATGCCTAATGTATCTGTATAATGCTTGATAATCATATCATTGGTAGATTTTGTAAATTTGACCCTTAAGGGTCTATGAAAGTCCAGTTTCTAAAGGTAATGACCATGCCTAAATTCTAAACGAAGTGCTGATGAAGGATAATGAACTGCGGTTTACCTCCTCATCAGTATTTCAAGCCCATTTTCATATATCTAAATATTTTGTAAAATTAGAACCTTAGTGCTTACCTTAAGTACCTACTTATACTGTATAGTATAGGCATGTAGGTAAATGAAAGAATGTAAGAATTTAAGTAGGTCTATTAAATTATTGAGTAAAAGTAAATATGTAGGGAAATCGTGCCCTCAAGTCCTCAAAATTTAGAGCTTAGAACTTTGAATTTAAAGAAAAAATTCCAAAAAGTTATTTCATTTTTAGAATTTGAGATTGGGAATTCTTTGCATTTTTTGAAAGACTTGGGTTGGATATTTTAAGGATACTTAAAGGTACTATAAGCCTTAAGTATCCAATCAATGAAATGATAATGATGTCTTTTTTAAATCACCGTTGAGAGAATTGAAATTTGAAAAGTAAAAGTTTTTGAAACATTTTTGGGATATTTAGCCAAAATCAAAATTGTACAAATTTGAAAATCCGGTCTGAATTTTTTTCATTTACAAAAGCATTTTAGACTTGATCATGAGATTTGTCTCAATTAGATAATTTGAATAGCCTAACCTACATTATACTGTATAAGTTTAAATAGTTGCAATCTGTTTACTGGTAGACTATTTCTCGAAAACTTTTAGGTAATCTGACTTTTGACAATTTTTCAAGAATTATTTTTAAACGATTTGGAATAATGGATCATTAAAGGGAGATTTTGCCCTTGATGGGAATTAATGAGGTGCTATGAAATTTTTATTTCTTTCAAACCTGAACTTTCCTCTGGTTTTGAAGTTACATTTCTTTCTACCGGCCCAACCGCTGGTGATTTTGATGTAGTTAAGTTTGAAATATCCGAATTCAACAGTTGGTTTTGAAATTTTTCAGATCTTTTAACCCTCCTTCCACGACCAATACCTTCAACTTTATCTATCATCAAATCCTCATAATCTTTTCTACCAGAACTATAATTACCATTCTGGGTTTTGAAAAAGATCTTTTTGTAAAAATCGTTGACGGAAATATGATTATTATGATGGTCGATTTCTATGCCCTTATTATTTCCTGATCCTGATACTGGCTCCAGCTCTAATTTATTTTTATCAAGGATGGTTGTGGTCGTGATCAACGAGATTTGATTTTTCAATTTAGGGAATAGGGCTGGTGGTGAAACAGATGTTTTATCCATTATTTTGGGCTTATGGTTAGTTTTAGTTTTAGCAGAGACAATAATTATTATGATGGAAAATACTAGTAGAAGTGATGCTTTCGTCGCCACATGATTTTGATGTCGTTTTCGGCTTTTTGCCATCGCCTTAGACTTAAAGTGAACACTTTGATTATCTCTCATTTTAAATTAAGTTAGGCTAGACTCTAGACACTAGACTTGATGATTTGAGGATCAAGAAAAGTATTTCAAAATATACCTACCTATATCATTGTTTTGAATGAAGTCGTTTAAAAGCTTTTGTTCTTGCATCTAGGTCTAGGTATCTTACATAGGTATTTCGAGACTATCAATGTTTTTTGATCAATGTTTTTGAGAAAATAACGATATTTTAGAATAAAAATATATTTAAAAAAGTAGGTAGGTACACAATATGTTTGATACCCTACGAGTACCTATATCAAAATTTTCAAGTTTAAAAAGGTATGAATTTCACTGTATTAGTCTTGGTTTCCAATAGTTGCGTTTTTTATGCATTTGCATCTGCATCTGCGTTTTTTCATGCATTTTTACAATTTC
>JAQIXA010003163.1:0-14865 GCA_034699045.1 Nanhermannia cf. coronata Gr-Ori-00579
TTGATTGTTCCAATCATGCAAAATATCAAAAATCCAATTGCATAGGTCTTCACCTATGCAGCTATGCAATGTAATGTCTAAAAATTTAGAATTATAAAAGTTTTCTTATTATTGTCCATTAGACTAATTGTCAGAGATTCCTACTAATTATGTATTGTAAAAACTATTAGCATAAGATTTCATTAATTCTTTATCATTTTCGGCATATGTAGTTATTTTTGGTTTAGTCGTTTTTTACTTTAGTCGATTTTGGTTTTAGTCGTTTTTTACTTTAGTCATTTTTGGTTTTAGTCGTTTTTTACTTTAGTCGATTTTGAATAGTCATTTTTGCCTTAGTCGTTAACGTATGGACCCCTAAACAGCTTAGCTAAATCAAATTTTTCCCATCTTTTGCTAAATTTAATTTTTGTCATTATTCTTTATAGATGAATCATTCATCATGATTTATCAATTCAAAAATTAAATGTCATAGAAAATGCAAATTAATTTGATAATTTGTACCTAGTAATCGAAATTTTTCCAAAAAATTATTCTGCAAAGAATATTTTTGCTTACACTAGATTCATCTGGAGCCATGCTCGAACCTCCCATTTGGCCATGTCTGCTTCCAAAAGCCGACTTTGAAGCTCTACTGCTTCCTGAAGCAGCCGGATGGGTCAATGAGCATGGCTTCAAAGTGTTTCTTTTATTCTGCTGCTTCAGGCATGTGAAGCAGCAGAGCTTCACAGTCGGGTTTCGGAAGCAGCCATGTTCGGATGGAATTTTCGAACATGGTGCTAGATGGGTCTAGTGTAAGCAAAAATATTCTTTGCAGATAATCTCATGGGATGTCATCCAAGTGGAGACTACAGAGTATATTATATATGCATGGATCAGGATTGAGGAAAGGATCGATCTGGCTATCATCTTACTCTCTTACATGTTTGTTACATTAAATCAAAAGCTCTGGTAATTTTTTATAATTTATTTTGACATAAAAGGTTTTTATTTACTTACTTTTTCTAATTTTTAAAGGTGGTGTTAGATCTATAGTTATGCAGCTTGTGGTAAAGAAGAATTATAAGACTATAAAAGGTAGATGTATGTAATTTGACTGTCATTCTTGTTTGATTTCAATAGTGTGTCATAGCATAGTTTAAATCACCAATAATTAAAGCCAGAACAAGGACAACGACTACAAGCTGGTGAATTGGAGATTTACAGTCTAACATAATTCTAGATCCCGAATGATGTAAGTTAAAATATTCTCAAATGTAAATGTAAAAAATAATGTTAATGCAAGTGAAAAAAATAATGCTTAAGTTTACTTTCATTCCATATTTGGTTGAATTTAATTCTATATTTTTGGTCTAACATTAACCCTGTATGAAACTAAACAAAATATTTTTAATTTAGTTTAGTTTAGTTTAGTTTAGCTTAATTTAGATTAGGTTAGGTTAGGATTTAGAAAAATTTTGGGTTGATGTCATAAAAAAGGGCAAAGTTAGACCAAAAATATAAAGGTAGGTTCAACCAAAATATGGATGAGATTAAATCGGAGCCAATATAGTCCCCAATGATTAAAATAATAAAATTTTTAGCTGCTCATTGAATTCTCATTATTGCTGACTTTCAAGTCTGGAATCTAAAATCAACTACTGAGGACTCATCAAATCAACAAGTTTGGAAGCTTTCAAAGTTTAAGGGTTTCAAAGTTTAGTTTAGCTTTTCTTGGTTTTAAGGTTACTTTTCGAAATCTTTTAAAGAATGATTTACCTAGTTTAAAATAATTTGTTAATACCTAATTTGAATTTTCTTGGAGCAATTTAAAAAATTTCTTATAACTTTCATGTCTAAAAATTGAAAATGATGTGATACAAATAAATAATTTTGAAAAAATCTAATTAAGATTATATCTGATTCTTACTACATAGATAAAATGAAAATTTGATTGATCAAATATTTTAATGGTTTATTTTCCCAGTTAAGTATTAACATCATAGGTAGGTATATATTAAAGAATATATTATGTACATAATCATAACTAGCTCTAACTTACAGTATATAATTAGAAATGTTTTATTATTAGATGTACTAATACTAGTTCTAAACAAAAAAAATTATAAACCTTCACCTTTTTATAGAAAATAATTAATCCCAAACCAAAATTATACAAAACTATTATTTTTAAGAGTATTTTAAGCTTATATAATATGGTATATACATAGGTACGTATCTGTACTCAAGTGTTAAGTGTATTTCTTAAATTTGAAATTAATACTAGTTTTTTTTGAGTAAGTTTTAGTTGAATAATTGGTATAAATCCATTAGACATATCCATTTCCATTTAATTTGTAGTAGTTGAGGTACATTGTACAGTATTTAGGCTAGACTTGATTTTGGTCTATTGAAGATGGAAGGACTTGAACTTCTTGACCTCAAAGAATGAAGTCCAACTGAAAGTGACCTGGCTGCAGGGGATTTCTTACTGTCAGAGCACTCTTTGCATGTCCTTATGTGATAGTGTGTTGAACAATAGGCTTTTCCATAAAGTTCCTTGTAGCTCGTCTCATTCAGTTTCTTGTAACAATCCTTAAATTTTGAAAAAAAAAGTTATTTTGAAAAAGTTTTAGATCATTTTAGGTTATTTTTTTTTGTAATTACAGAGCAGGTGAAGCAAGCTGGATGAAAGTAACCTCCAATAGCATATACAGAATCGGTTGTGGTCAAAGTTCCAGTACAACCCTTGCATCGAGTTGAGTAAAGTCGAGCCCAATCATATCTGAAATTTTTGAAATTGAAATCTAGTCAAGCATTTTTTTAAAAATATTTTAAAATTTTCAAAAAAAATTCGTAAAATTATAACTTCAGATAATAAATCTTTAAGCAAACTTAATGTTTTGTCAAGTTGTGCCAACTAATTCTACAATACCTAATCATAAAATGCAGAAACTCGATGATTGATCATATGAATAAAAAAATATTTTCGAGAAAAACTTAGCATGAGATTTTAATAGTTTGGAATGAATGAAATCAACTTGATACTCAATTTTTAAAAACTTACTTGCAATAAATTTTCCCCAAATGGCTCATGTAATTGGTTTCATCAAGATTTCGGAAACAGTAATCACATCTGAAACAAAGTCCTGAAATTTTGAAAGAAAAACTTGTAATTTTATTGATATTTAAAGCTCTTAGATTTCGATTTTTGAAAAAATCACCTCTATGCCAGCTCTTTCCAAGTGCATACAATGGTGCCTATAAGTTAATGAAATAGCAATAATTTTAGTTTTAAAAAAATGTTTGAATTTAAGTACACTTTTTTAAGATTTTGATCTTACTTGTCTAATGGGCTTGTCACATCCAGCACAAACTTTTGAAAAATATCGATGATAATCGATATCGCAGTATAAGCGGCCATCTTTCATCTTGAAGTTGTCAAAAAGTCTTACTTTGCACTCGACACACTGGACATGTTCTGCGTGATATGGTTTCCCATTTACTTTTCTCATCAACTGGAAAAAATTGTAATTAAAATCTCAAAAAATCTTTTTAAATCTTGATAGACATTAAACTTACGACATTATCTCGAATTGGCTCAAAGCAGGCTGTACACTTTGGTGAAAAGGTTAAGTGAAAACAACCTAGAAATTTTGAAATTCTTAAAACTTTTCCAAAAAAGTTCAAATTTTTTCTAACCATCACAGTAGTTGATACCATTCCTCACGTAAGTCTCATATGAATAAAGAGACTTGACACATTTTGAACAATACTTTTTCCCAAGCCCTTGTGGATAAACCTAAATTCAAGTCAAAATCAATGTGAATTTTAGCAAGAAAAAATGTACAAAGTTTGATCTAAATTCTAAATCAATTAATTAGCTCTTTACCTTGTATTCTGGCCATTTATTTACACCTGAGTAGATTGTATACGGCGAGTCCAAGTCAAAGCGATATTCCTTACGGCTTTTTAAAAAATAGGAATACAATTTTATTTCAAAAAATCAAATACCTACCTACTATAAGAAAAGTTAAATTTTTACGTGAAATCCCAGTCGGGTCCATCCTTAAAATATCGCCAATATCTGGGCCTTGAAATCTCTATAAATAGGTAAAAATTAGATTGAAAACTTTAAGGGTACTTATTTATAGGTGTTTAGGATACTAACCGTTATTATATAATGTCATTTAGGGTCCACACAATTGCTTCAGAACCCTGTTTTGTATTTTTTTCTTAACTGACCTTTAACCGACAACAGAAAATCGAGAACTGGAGGAGAAATTCACATTTCATGGGAAAATATAGTCTAAATTCTAAAGTGTGATTTAATGATTATATCTTTCTACACCTACTAAAATAGGACTACTTACCTCTATAGTATAGTCTATAGATTATGTATACGTACTATGTATGTATGCATTTAGATATAATATGCCAATATGAAACCTAGTGCTAATATGTAATACCTCAAATATAATTTCAAATAAGAATCATGGACAATACCTAACATTAGTACCTATAGGTATCAGTAGTACTTGGATTTGGCCATTATCAAGAACATAAGTATCAGTACCCTACTAGTATACTATCAGTACCCTACTAGTGGTATAATATAGTACCATGTAGAAAGTATATCCAATCAAAATATAAGCTTGTTTCCTTCGAGTACCTACCTACCTTTACTTTACAATAAATAATACATTTTGTTAATTGCAAAATACAAAAAAATTGAATTTCTAATAATTGTATGCTTATTATTTATACTTATATGATGGAACAATAAAAATGCCGTATCTCACTCGAATCTAAAGCTCGATGTTCAGTAGTATACTCGTATCAGTAGTAGACTCATACCTACTTAAAATTACTTAAAATTCATGATTTTGCTTGACTTTATCTTAAATTTTTTGTAAAATATGACTACCTTGAAATTCATAAATTTGATAATAAACCACAAAAAATCAATTCATATGTACTACTACGTATATATTTTAATTTATCTATGTCTGTATAGTATGTAATAGTGTTAAGTAAACATCGATGCTTATTGAGTTATCAATTATGTATTTTTTTTGGTTAAAAAATCAAATTGAACTCGAAAATGACCAAATCTGATCCCAATAAATCTTAATATTGGTTTGAGAAACCACAAAAAATTGTCTTTTTGACCTTGTCAATGAATTATACTTACAAACAATACACAAAAATTTGCTTTTTTTGCAGAAAAATGCTTAAAAATATGATTTTTTTGTACCTATGCAGCATAATAGGTATAAACCATATAGAACATAAATCCCAAAATTTCAAAAGGTACCTCAAAGGATCCTATATACATAATATACTATGTATACTGTATACTGTATACAGATACACATTAAGGTCTTAAGGTACTTATCTTTAGAATTGATACGAAAGATCCCAAATTTTTGTAATTTTTGCCCAAACGCTTCAATTTTAGGTTATTTTTAAAGTTCTAAGCACTTTATTAAGGTAATTTTTTAAAGAAATACTAAAGATTTTTAAACCATAAATACTAAAAAAGAGTTTTTTAAACAAATACGACAGAATTAGATACAATCATGGGATGCGGGCTATAAAATTTTCATATTCGTATCAAATATTTAAAGCTCATCTAAATGTAAATGTAAAATGTAAAGTTAAAAAAGTCAAAAAAAATTCCAGACTTAAAAACCTATAATGTATGCCTCAATAAAGATATATTGTCCATTTGAACTAAAGCTCATTTAGATAAATTGCCGTCTCTGACAATAATAGGGTCCGAGCTCTATAAATGGTCAGTTCAATGTCAAGGTTTATAATTTATTTGGGGCGGAGACACTTTTAGAAAACAATTAGATTTTGGGTTAAAAATTTAAAACAAAATGTGTATTAAGTACAAAGTACAAATGCTAATACTAATATATGTAATACTATAAGGTATAATTGAGAAATGCAAATCTTAATTAGATTTGTTTGCCCTTATACACCTTGAGTAAATGGAGATGAGCAAAGATTGGTTTTTGCAACTTTTTTTCTCCAGGTTTTTTGAGGAGCTTCAATGGTGGTCCACCTTTATTTTATTTATGTTCTCATATAGATGCATAAACTCAGCACGACTTTCCATGAATTTAAACCATCTTTTTTTGTAATTTTACTAGGGCTTATATGGATTTTATGGATAATTATATTGCCAATAGTTTCATGCCCACTTTACCTTATATACACAAGTTTAATTTGAATCACATCCTGCGGTTTTGGGTTAGTCGGCTTTAAAATTTTTTTTACTCATACTGTGTACAAAGTACAGATTACCTGATATATAGTATACCTATACTGTCTATTGTTCTAATACATACTAAATAATAAAGGTACAATTGGGTAGGCTTACCTAATTGTTATTTATTCTTAATCAGTGTAGTAGACTTACAAAGGAGTAGTGCTGTATGATATGGTTATGTATACGAAACGGAATATTCGGAACTGAACGAATATACCTAACCTTTATTTTATTTTTAAAAATTGGTAACATTATTTTTGAAAATCCATAATTCTCATCGAATGAATGATAGATAAATGTAATTTTTGATAAAAGAATAAAAATTTCATTTTGTATAGTACTTTTATATTAGGTTCTAATCGTAGTAGAAGCAGACGTTTAAAAAAACATGAGTGTTCATGTTAGGTTTTATCAAAAGTACCTACTCAAAATTACTAAATTGTCTTTCAAACTTTTATAAGGCTAATTGTAAGATAAAAGATAAGATAATAAGATAAAATATTTACTCAGAAAATTTTAAACAGAACCTTTGCTAATCAGTAATCACTAATCATCACTAAGCCTTATGTTTTTATGAGATTCTTCTGGAGAATCTCCTGGATAAACAGGATAAAAAATTGAATTGATCAAAATCGTATGACAAGAATAGTTATTAATTAAGGTGTTAATTAAAGTAGGTCAAGTTTTAAAGCTGAGTCGTTTTTAAAATTCCGGACTCCGGAATTGGAGCATAGCCTAATAGATCTCTACTCATTTTACTTGGCAGAGCTGAGACTGAGGAGGCAATTCAGTTTCATAATCATCAGCATCAGTAATCATAATCAGAAATGAAAGCCATTTGAAATTGCCAAAAAATTAATAAAAATGCGTCTTACATTTACATATTAATCTATTTTAATTTTTTGTATCCTACCTCAACCTCAACAATAGAAGGTAGAAATGAATATACATTATGATACTTATATCTCAATCTTAATTTGATCTTTTGTATAAAAAATGGACTTTTATAAAAGGAATCTTGTCTGACAAAAAGGAAATTATTCATTTTAATACAGCTCAAATTACAGGGATCACTTTCTTATCTTGCATAATAACTACATTTATTAACATAGTATCTAAATCTTAATTTAACATCTCTTATACAGATACTTGAGTACCTAATAATACGTGGGAAGTGATTAAACACATATAATTCATCACTATTTCACCAAAAAAACTGAATTGATGAAACCCCTATCTATCGTAATAATATGGTACATTTAGATATGCATTTTTATATTTAATTCAAGTCCATGGATCATTTATCTTTTTTTTGCTAAATGTCAAATCTAAGGGGTAATAAGTATTTTGTTAATCTCGATTTGATTCTAATCTCAAGGTATAATTAATGGAAATTTTTAGGAAAATATAAAAAAAAATCTCAGCCTACAATTTGACTACTATCTACATAAAGTAAAAATAAGTACTACTCTGGTTCTGGTACTACTGGTAGTGTAATTTTTTGGGATAATTATTTTTATAATTCCAGAGGAGAATTGAAAGACAAAAATGCTGATTGAAGGTCGGGTCCTTTATTGTTATTTTAATGGAACTTTGTGAGATTTTTTAAACCAAATTATTATTCAAAAAAATTGTGCAGGATGTTTGCTAATTTAAATTTTGGCAGTATTATATAATACAAACAGTAATGTATACGTACATTAAGGTTTTGTAAAATTATTTTGAATTAATGTATCTACTATTACAACGAGTATGAGGCAAACGCCCAAAAAAATTTCCATAAACCCAAAATTATTCAAAATACCTATAGATGGATGGGAATAAAATAGAAGGCACCTGCTACCATCAAATAAATAATTTTTTTGCTCGATATTTTTATTCATTTTATGAGTGTGTTTGAAAAGTGCTAACTGATTAACTCTAGGGCTAATACAAATCAATGTCAAACCAAGACCAAAATAGGAAATATTTTTTATTTTTGAAAATGAGGATTTACGCATCATTATTCATTTGATTTGCTTATTACTACCTGAAATGACCATGTTACCCAGTTATTGTTATAATATGTAATTACCAGACTTCGGATTTTTACGAAAGTACCTTTAATATGAGATTAATTGAGCTAACAATATAAAAATTTGATTTTTATCAAAATTGATAAAAGTTCAATTATTAGCCATAATATCAGAAGACATAACATAACGTGTAGTATAATGGTAAAATTTTAATATTGATAGTTTTCAATTGACATGATTTCTACTCTAATAAAATTTTGCTTACAAATATTTTCAATCAAACTTTTGTCAGAAATGAAAGTTTTCAAAAATATGAAATCTTAAATTACTCGTGTAGTCTGATAACTGATATTTCTGATTCTGATTCTGATTATTTTTATTAGACAGACAGCTAAGCAAGTAATTAGTATGTAGGCATGTCAAATATGTATACGGAGCATATGTTAGTCAAATCACTTTAAATTTGAAGTAAAAATCCTGGGTCTGATAATTAAACACTAAAATATTTACACTTATTACTTAATTATCCTATATAAAATAAAATAAAACCTATAGCTTATTCATATTTGAATTGAATCTATTTTTGGTCTTGATTTTGTAAGTAAATTGTAAAATACGATCAATTGTTGAGATCAATTTGATATTTTGAGAGCTTTAAACATTGAGATATTTTATGTAAAAGTTTCAAATTAGCAAGATTGATAGATTAAAATTCATAATTATAGGTAAGTTTCATTGCTACCTAAGAATAATTATTGTACCCTATCTACTGATTGCATTTAGGTTACAAGTATACCAATTGGTAGGTAGTATGTATTCATTTTCCTATTTAATTGCTTATATGCAAAGGTAAGTCTCTACATAGGCGCCTAGTACAATTTATATTCTAGGTTATCAAAAGCAAAAGATCTTGCTCTATGTGAGTACTGAAAATAAGCCAAGTTAAGTTAGGTTCAATAAATTCCTTCCAAGATTAAATCTAACTTCAAGTCCGAAAAAACTCAAATCCTATCGATTTCTCGATTTTTCGCAATTGCAGTTTAATACACTTTAAAAGCACCTAAAGGAACTAATTTTAAAGGTCTAAAAATTAAATTTAAATTAAATTTAAAAAGGATTTATAAAACAATAATTATGGAAAGGGAACATATCCATCTGCTTCTTTGGTTTTTCTTATCCTCGGTAACAACTTCAAGCATAGCCCTGTTCTTAAGTGACTCGGTCGATTTACATTGGTCCTTTTTGTCAATTCTGATATTCATGATGCCACCTCTACTTTTCATTCTACCAATCTTATTTTTTGTAAGTCTAATTTTTTTTTAAATTTCATTTAGACTAGATTATTAGTATTTTTCTATTACATTTTAAGGAATTGTACCAAGATGTCAAATCCATTGTCCTAACTTGGTGGGAGCGAAGAAGAAGGATCATTTCCTCAAGTCTTGAAATCGATGCTCGAAATTCAGCCTTTTTACTCGGAGGTGGAAGGAAAAATTCTAAAAATCATTGGGAATCTTCTTTTTAGGATTAGTACGAGTATTTGAACTTTTATAAAGACAAGAAATATTCTTTAAAATATCTTTTATTACATTACATTCATGACTATCTGTATATGATAGCCAAACTTGAAACGTGTTAAAGTTTTATCTAGGTATATGCACTCGTTGTTATATCTTAAAAGTTCTTAAAAAACTCTAAAAACTTTGGGTTTTCAAGTTTAAAATTCAATAATTCAATTTTAAACTTAACATTTGTCAATACTTAAAAATTTTAAGAACAAAAGTAACTACTTATGTGTATAATTCAATACAATACCCATTACGATTACTATAGTATAAGTACCTAGGAATTAGGAATATTAAAAATTATAAAATTTTAATTTGACAATTTAAGTACAGTATATTCTGTACTTGTATGTATACTTTTATGAATATTTTTTTTATGAATAGGTATAGGTAGGTTTCTAGAATTTACTTTTTTCGAAAAATTGAACTTTATTTTATATACCTACGCATCTCATTTTAAGAGGAAAATTTTCATAAGTAGTTTGGATTTTATCTAGTGTATATCAACTCGACAAAGTCAACTCGTCAAAGTACAAACTCGAAAATATACAAACTTGACATAAGGTACCGGTACTACTTAAATTGGTTGTAAAACTACAAGTATTTAATAATCTTAAAACTTTTATTAGCGTTTGTCGAGTTTGTACTTTGACGAGGTAACCGGGTACGAGTATTTTTACCAATACAGATATTCTACAAGGTATATATTTTCATAAAAACCATGAAAAATGGACGATTTTACCTAGAAATACAATGGTTTGAATTGTAACCCTGAATTTCTAACCGAAATAAGATTATAATTTTAATTTCATTAACTTGTATTAACAGTCAGAACTCAGAACTAGTAGAAGTACCTTTTAGAAAATGAATAATATATTTTTTAAACCATAAATATCATTTACCTTAACTTTGGTTTAATGTATTTCTCATTTAATTCATCCAAAAATACAATTTTCCATAAAATAAATCATAAAATTCAACCTCATCTCTCACTTAAATTGTACATAAATATTTGACTAGTACTTAGGATCAAGTAAGTAGTAAAAAGTACAAAATAATTTCTAATTTGTAATACAAAACCTTCAAGAAAACACACAAAGATTCGTATTTGTAATTCAAATTGCATTTTTTAGCTTTTGTATGATCATTTGCAAGTACATTAAACTATACAAGTAATGGTACTATAGTATAAGTACTAGTTATAGTTTTAAATGGTCTCTTTATTTATGAAATGAACAAAGGTAAAGTATGGGAAAATGTGAATTTCATGATTTGAATTATAATATAAAGAGACCATAATAATGTATTTACCTAATAGTATAGTAATAGAATACTAGTCATAAGCTTTATATAAAATGCAATATTGTAAATTGTATTGTAGGCTGTATAGTACCTACATAGGTTGGTTAAAAACGAGATTTAAAAGACCTTGACCATCCGCGAATTATTTCTTTCGAGTAAAAAAAACTCTTATTAAGGTATATACTACGACTAAAAATACACCTGCACCTGTATAAAATACTACCTACCTACTTACTATGGATGTTGTATATACCTAGCTGAATTTCAATATAATTTTTGCAACTTTTCATTTCATTTCAATTTCACCTCTAAAACTGCGTCATAATCATTCCAATCTTGTTTCTTGATTATTTTATACCAATAAAATCTACAAAGTTGCGTAAAGTTCACTTTAGATTATATTCTTAGAATTTATCAAAAATTTGGAAAAATGTAGATACTACTATTGTATAAGATATATAAAAGTGTGATCATTTTTCAGTTTTTGAAAAGTTTATTAAATACATAGTCAAAATGTTGAGATTAAGACCAGTATATTTGCTTCTGTCAATTTTGATTACAGCCGTGTGCATCGTAGCCTTTATATTTATTAATGTGTACTTCTATCCGCCACTTTTTGTCCAAGTTATTTTCATACTTATTTGTTTTGGACTTTTGTCATCATTTGTCATCACATTTTCGGTAATTTAGATGAGGATTTTTATAATTTTTTTTATATAAAAGTTTGCAAAATTTGTTAATCTAATTGTAATGTAATTGTAGGATATGGGACCTATACAGAAAGGAATTAAAAGGCAAGCAGCTCGGATCATCATGATGGACAATTTAGGGGAGAAAAAAATCGTCAAAAAAGATAGCAGTAGGCAAAAACATGTATCATTTTTTGACGAGAAGGATAATTCTACTATTTATATAATGCCTGGTACAGATACGAAGGTTGAAAGTTCACCAAATCCTGAGAAATTTGATGAAAACTTCAAAAAAGGAGAATTCTCTGTGTTTATTTTTAATAATGATAAGGTTGATGGTGTTTAAATATTATGTAGATTAGCAAAATGTTAAAATGTCACAAAGTGATTTTAAAATATCAAAAATTGGCATACTTAAACTAGATAATCGTAAGGGATCCTTAAAGAGAATCTTCTAAACTTTCTTGAAATCTCAAAACTCTTCTCAAATCAATCGAAATTGAAACGTTTTAAGCAAATTTTTTATTTTTCTCGTAAATCAATTTTATCGAACCTTATGAATGACTTATATTAGATAAGATACCTACATTTAAAAAATTTTTTTAAATGAAACCTCTACCTAATGCTTTTTTTTATAATTTACTAGCAGAATCTCATTAACTTTTATAGTTAGAGATCTTAAATTCAAAATCTTGCCTTTATTGTATTTTTTAATTGGTTTCTTATATCAAAAGTGATTTTTTGTATAGGTACTTGTTATTATGCTATGTTTATTTGATGTACTTGTATAACCTAGACTGAATAATTCTACATGGACTGAATTCTGCAATACTTATAAAGCAATTTTTGTTGTTAAATTTTAAACTTTTTATACCAAATAAATCGTTTAAATTCCACTAATCAAACTAAATTATAAATAATTTCGTACATTTATTAATGAATTGAATAAAGAATCTGATTACCATATAATAATATATAAAATGTATATACCTACCTAAACCTATATCTGAAAGTATAAAATTCTTGTGGTTTTTAAAGGTAGGCTCAAGTAGGGTGCATATCTTTAGAAAAATTTGATCCCTATTTCATTTTAAAAACTTAAACGTCAATCTAAGCATATTTTTATATTTTTAGTTGTTTCTTTCCTTTATTCTACACTCTTCATATAATAAACTTTTCAAAAGTAAAGGTTTTTACCACAATTTATATAAGCAAAGTTTGTAAATTTGAATTATCTGTAGATTGAAATTTTAAGATAACCTTATCATTATCATGAAAAAAGTCAGGTTTCTTTTTATTATAAAACAAATATTTTTAAAGCTTCTTTTATTGAAAATAAAAATAAAATATAAAAAAATTATTATAAAAATATACCAATATTAAAAACAAATAAATCTAATTATGCAATTAATAAAATATTTATTAAACAAGTATATTATTATGCTTTTTAAAAACCAGTAAAAATTTCATTTTAAACTATTTTGAAAAGCTTAATGTACCTATTAGTACTAGTTTAGTTATAAAATCCATTAAAACCGTTAAAACTTCTTTTAAACTATCTTTTAAGTTTTCAGAAAAGTGTTCAGAAAAGTGTTTTTTCAAATTAAAAAAAGTAGTCAGCTTACAAGTAAAACAAGAGATTTTGTAAATTCTCGTGACTCTCCGCTTCAAGTGCTGTTCCAGTCAAAAGGGCAAGTTTATGAGCGTACTGACACACCGCGGGAACTGAAACCTTCAAATTGAGAAAAAAATTTAATTATTATTATTAGTTTTGTTTTAACATAGAAAACAAGGCATGTTTAATAGGTAATTTATGTTTATTAGATTGATTTAACTTACAGTTCCACTCCAGTTGTAGTATAAGTGGCACATTTTATAAGTCATCCGTTGTATTTTATCCGCATCCCAACCAAAAGAATCTGATATAATGTTATAGCTGGTAGGGCTCACAGTTCCTTGCCTAGCGATTTGAGAAATCAGGAAAAAGTCATATCTAAAATTTAAAAAAAAAATAGTTTAAATTAATCATCAATGCAATGTAGAAAGTATTATAAATTATTTTTACCTATTTGGGAGAGTTACTACATCATCAACCAGAGTTCCAGGAACCGCGTTATCCAAATTTTGGTCATCTATTGGTCTGAAAAACTTGGTCCTAATCTTCTTAGTGACTACTACAAAGAGAAAATTAGGAGGAAGCTGATTACCCTGAGAGTACACAACCCTAATTGTTTTCTGTAAAACGTAAATATAAAAAAAATTGTATACTTTATTGTATTTAAAAATAATTAAAAACATAAATATTGTTTATGTTTTAGGCCGTACCAAAATTTCAGTCAACTCGGTTTTGAACACATGCTCTAATTGACCTTCCCCTACTCCATCCCGATAAAATAAAATCCGATGAGGATATACGCCATTTGCCTTGATGTAAGCTTCCAAGGCGGCTAAAAATTTAAACCAAAAATAAATAATTAGGTATTTTATTATATCAATTGTCGAATAAATGAACTTACAATGGATTAGAGCATGAAAGGAGTTTGATATTTCTACCCCTTGTTCGTTCTTTGTCACTTTCGAATGAAATTTTCCATAAGAAGGCGAAATAGAGGCAACTAAAGCACCCCAGCTAGTCTTTTTTCCTTGTTTCGAAGGACCATGGTATACATCGTAACCCATTACCATCATTTCCTAATTTATTTTTAAAAATTAAATACGATATATGTAATAGCAAAAAGAATATTTTTTCAATTAGGTACCTTAATATTTGGCATCGATATGCTCCATGGTATTCCACCCAACTTAGCCGACATTTGGATAACAACTTTTGTAGCCACAGACTTCAAACTTTTATTTGATAAGGTTTTAGCTACAATGCATTGAGATGGGACTGAAATATAAAAAAAGATTCAGAGATGATTAACTTTTGTTAATGTTAATATGCTTTTCAAATCAAATAATAATTGAATTCGAATTGATCTTAGATAAATTGATAATTAACTTACTCCCGTAGTCAATGCAGCAATGCTTCTTCACAC
>JAQIXA010003164.1:0-14865 GCA_034699045.1 Nanhermannia cf. coronata Gr-Ori-00579
ATATGATACAGGTTTTAGTTTTAAACTGAATTCTCTTTTTACCCCTAAACGGGCGAATACTTTGCTCGGCCCTCGTAATTCCTAATTGAGTATGAATTAAAATTTTGCCAATTTTTTGAGTTTCTTAGTCATCTGTGCTTGTAACTCTTCTTATGCCTTTTGTCAATGCCTATTTTGATCATTTTATGAAATTTTTTTGTAATATTTCTGATATTTTACTCATGGAATTTATATCTGTATCTGTATCTGTAAGGTAATCAACTAGATTTTGCAAATTGAATATAAAAACTCCATAAAAAGTCCAATTTCTTGTATAGGTACCTTGGTACTGCAATTTCCATTTAAAATTTGGGCAAAATGTGCCTTTAAAAACTTTCTCTACTTTCTCTGCCAATTAATTGAAAGTATAGTACAGCTGTACTCTGTATACTAGGGTCTTTAAGTTTAAGTATGTATAAATAATTCATCAAAAAGTTTCAAAATTCGAGAGATATACTATAAAGGGTATTAAGAGTCAAGTTATTAAAAAGTAAAGGGAAAGGAAAGGAAAGCTGGGATCCTTAATTGAGTGAACAAAGTCAAAGGAAAAAATTAATTTAGGTCTCAAGGGGAAATATCTTTCTCTTTCTTTTTTTTTTGTTGTTAAATTAAACCATTATTCGTCTCATCAACTGTAAAGTAAATGTATGAAAAAATCCTCATTTTTTGATTTTTACCCAAAAAAAAAGTTCAAAAAAGTCTTCAAATTCTCATTAAACTATCCTTTGTATTCTATTCTACAGATAGAAGGATCTAGAAGGTTCTAGAATTTTGTAATAGTAATACAAAGGAACTTTTTTTTATCTCCTCTATTTGACTTGTACAATAAGTCAGACTATTCCTTTTTTTTGATAGAAAATAAAAAATTATCTCGAGGATAATTAAGTTAACCTTTTGCTCCTCTTTTTTAAGAGTCAAAAGTTACAAAAAAGCTTATTTTGATAGTCTTATCTAGACTCTTATAGAGTGCAAGTATATAGAACTTTGTATAAAAAAGACAATAAAATGAGATAGGAAATAAGGTATACCTAGGTATTATAAAAAGTAAGAATGATTTGAAAATAAAATAAATGAGAATTGAGAGCTCTGAGTGAGAGCTTGCAATCAATTTGAGATTTGATTCGATGAAATGAAATGAAATGAATTTGACAAAGTTTTTTTTTCTCTTTATAACTTTTTTGCTTTATTTTCTCAATTATAAAGGGGAAGGCTCAAATTCAGGCTGGAGAATAGAGATTTAATTTGATGTCAAAAAAAGGTCAAATGTCAAGTTTGTCAAAAATTAAAAATTTCAAAATTTTAGATCTTACAAAAAAGACCTAAAAATTATTTGGATCTTGGATTTAATATCATTCCAATTTTAGTTGGATTTATCCCTATATGAAAATGAAAACCTAGATTTCACTATATAATCTAATGCTCAAAATCTAGGATTTCATAAGTATCTAAGGTTAAGATTTTGATAGATGATTTCATAACAGCTCCAATTTAATCTCATTTTGGTCTATTTTGGTTGAATTTACCCCAATATTTGTGGTCTAACTTTACCCTTGTATGAAATTGACCCAAATTCTTTTAGTTTATCTAGGTTAGGGGAGTATTTACAAAAATTTGTGATAATTTCATACAGGAGTAAAGTTAGACCAAATAAATAGGGGTAAATTCAACCAAAATAGACCAAAATAAGATTAAATCGGAGCTGTTTGGGTTCCTCTACAGACGTTATAAAGAGGTTTATAAAATTATCTATCTAATCTAAATCATATACCTACCTAGGCATTTATGAAATCCTAGATTTTGAGAATTAGATTATACCTATAGTGAAATCTTGGTTTTCAAACTAGAGAATTTTAAAAGAATTAATCAAAGATTTATTTCAAAATTAAATCTTACTATTTAAATACCAGCTAATTATTAAATACCCTGTATTTTGATAATTTTTCTAATTTCAGATCAAAATTTTTGATTTATAGGTAAGTCAAATTTTGAGATATTTTTGACAATTTAAATATTGACATTTTGATTTTGATTTTGATTTCATTTCTCCCTGATTTGATTGAGATTGAACTTTCTTAAATTACATTTTATACAACTCTATTCTTACTATTTACACCCAAGTGTCTCAACTTTACTTTTTCTAAACTAGTTCTCTACAAAGTAATACCTTTGTACAGTACATACTCTATAATAGAGTAGTAGTAAATAATTAGATAGTAAGGGGTGTAATACGAGATATATTTTTCTCAAAACTTTTCCTGAAAGTTGACTCCCAAAGAAATTGAGTGGAAATTCGAATGGGATGCCGAATTTTGTGCCAAAAAAATCATCAAGAAAAGTTAATCTACTTCCAAAAATCATATTATTATTATAATACTTACTCACTACTATACAGATAGTACGATGGAAATTGGTGACACCAGCTGTCTCAAAATCACAAAAGATAAAAAGAAAAACTTGGATATAAAGCCTTTATTATCATCGAAAAAACCAAAATTATCAAAATATAAAAGCTTTAATCTTTGTCATAAAGTTCTTTAAAGAGAAGTTTGACTGTCCAAAATCCAAAACTTGGGAAATTTTATGATTATCTACTCATTTAGGTGTCCAGAAGTTGCAAAAAAGAGTGAGAAATATATCACCTTATGACTTTTCCTATCTCAAGTGATCATTTTTCCAGCCAGACTTTGCCATTTTTTGAGGTTAAGTTCTATAAATGTGAGTAGTATAAAATATAGTGGAAAAGTTGGGACCATTTGTCCAAAAAACCACATAAATATCTGTGAAATATTTTGGCTATTTCATATAAATATTACTTACGCTTAGTACTACAGATACATTGCTAGTCTATTATACTTGTTAAGTGTTAGTTAAATAATCTTTGCTTGGTCACAATATTAAATTAGGCAAAAGTTACTTTTACAAAAGGCTAAAACTTATGATACAGTATAGTAGATTAGGTGTATTTTTGTTATACAAAAAAGTGTAGGCTCATATATCTATAGTATGTAGTTGAGAAACAAACTATTTATCTTCCAAAATCTGATAAATGACCAGAAAATGAGAAAAAGCTGGTCCAAGCATTTCTGGACTTTTTGTCCAGAAACTGAAATATCCCAGGGTAAAATGCTCAAAATCTCGGATTTTGAGTCAAAATTTGCCAAAAATTCAATTAACTTTGAATGCCAAATGTTCAAAAAGATGTCAAAAAATTCAAGAAAAATTAGGTAAATAGATTTGAGTCAAAATTTTGAAATATCTTCGAATACCAAATGTTCAAAAAGTTGTCAAAAAATCAAGAAAAATTGGGTAAATCGTAAAATATTTCAGGTTTTTTTGAGGTTTTTAGTTTATTATTTTAGAATCTCTTTGTGTGTTTTGTTTTGATAGTAAAACCGGATATTTAGTGATACTTTTTTGGCATTATTTTTGTGTGTCTTGGTGGTTTACAACAAACCTTTAGATAATAACTATTAATCACTCTCATTTCTTTATAGGAAAAAAAGCTAATCTAATTACAATTAATTATGGACCATAACCAGCACATGAGGACAAGCCAAAAAGTTCAAAAAAAATCGAATAAAAATACACCAAAAGCAAGTAGCTTAAATAACCATTCTTCTCATATATCAGTATGTACTTATGTGATGTAATAAATATTTGAATAAAAAAAGGTTCAACCAAATCCTTATTACCCATTTGAACAACTTCTTTACAAGATTCCAGTTTTTTTTAATTGTCATTAAACTAGAATGCAAATTACATGCTTTTATAATGAATTTTTTTATATTTTTATTATTTCACAGACCTTCAATGGCCATCGTATAAGGTGTAATAGTATGTTAAGGTATGGAATTACAAGTTTAGAATTTTGCAAAAGTTGTTGTAAATTCAAATTACTGATATTTTATATCGAAAGAAATTCAAGTGTATCTATCATACTGTATATTTTATTCTGTTGTGTCCTGAGGACATTTAAACTCAATATATATTTAATAGAACCAAAATATTTAACTTTACAACTACTGTAATGTAATACCCAGCAGAATATTGAAAGTATCTGACAAGTAAACACCCCAAAATGGCAAAAAATAGCTAAAAAAAACTAATTTTCAGAAAAATGTGACAAAAATTAGGCTTATTTCGATCTGATTTTGTGAATCTTAAACAAAATCTCTCTGAAATTTTAGTCTAATTTTTGTAAAAAGGCTTAGAAAAACTGATATTAAAGATTTTTTCATTTTTTTTTAAATTTTGATTTGACACTTGTGCTTGGTTACTCGTGTAATGTATGCAATTTTAATAAATACAACATGTTGTTCAAACCCTTGTCTTTCTCTCGAGATATTTACCAAAATACATGGGGTAATATTCAAGGCACATACTTGGGTAAACAGTACATACTTATAGTTAGTAGTATAGTAGTACATAAAGTACATAAAATAAAATAAATTTTGGCATAAAATATACCTTAGTATAGTTAAATGGGTAAATACAAGCATAGATAGATAGGTATAGAAAACAATGTCCCTGTCCTAGGCAAAGTAAAGGTGAAATATTTACAAGGTAGATCAGAATTCAAAATTTTGCATACAGTAAGTACCTTAGTTAAAAAGTCAATGATCTTGTAGGTACTAACCTGACACTTTCTTATCTAAAAAACCATCATTATATGTACTTATATCACCATTTAAATACTTACTACTTACTATACAGTATCTATTTTATCAGGTACAGGTATGATAATTTGAAAAACATATTAATTTTAGCAGAAAACATCACGGTTAAACTAATTTGAAGAATTTTGCTAAATTTTAGTATCAAAATTGCAAATCGACCTTTTTAGGAGCTTTTTTAAGCTAATTTTTTATTAATTTTTACACGGAAAGCATGGAATTTTGTCAAAAATGTAATCAATTATTAGTTATTAGAATAGGAATAGATTAGAGATAGTATGGAAACTTTTTAGATAGGATATCTTAGGTTATATGGGGTTATTTGGCAAAAGTCTGAAAGCTGAATATATCCTTTGGCCAGCCTATTTTCTTGTTATTTTAATCTGAAATTTTATTTGAAAATACTTTGGCTAACTAGAGATAGATACTCTTACAGACAACTTTTAGCCAAATGGAAAAGTTGCTCATCTGAATATAAGGTGTTCAGATTTCTAAAAAGTTTACAAACTATCTCTAATCTACCCTTACTAATATTTCCATTTTTGATTAATTTTAAAGCCGATTTGCCATTTTTAACACACAAAATAGATTAAAAAATTAATTAGGTAAAATAATTCATGTTTTCAGTTAATTTTTCAAAATTGAAAATATATAAAAAGGCAATATATCTAGACTCAAGTTTAATTTCATATTTTGGTTGAATTTGACCATACATTTTTGGTCAAACTTTACCCATGTATGATAATTACAATTACACGAAATTACATGAAATATTTTTAGATTCGTTTAATTGAGATTAGGTTAGGTTTTAAAATATTTGGTTTAATTTCATACAAAGTTAAAGTTTGAAAAAAATTCAACCATCCATCATAAGATTAAGTCGAGCTTTTTTGCCTAGTCTCAACTCAAATATTTTGTTTGAAATTACCTCTATCTATATTTAACTATTTAGTTTAACTTTACCCCTGCCTGCATGAAATTAACACAAGATTGTTGTAAATCTTAACCTTATCTCTAAACAAAACTAAAAACAGATCAAAATTTTGGGTTGAGAATTACATGAAAAGAGATATTTTTAGTCATTTTTTTCAAGATATAGTAGAAAAAGTATTCAAGAACATAAGAATAGGAATATCATTAGAAAACAAAAAAGTTTTTTTCTTTCATTTCATTCGAAAATGATCTCAATTTCAATCTTTCAATCAAATTTCTCATTTCAAGTATCTTACTACTATTTTTCTTTACCATTTCCCCTCGTATAATATTCCATTATTTCTTATGAATGATCTGTCAGATCTGAGAATTTGAAGGATTTTTTTTCCTATCTATCTGTATAATAATATCATAGTAATAATGACTTTTATTTCGCAGTTTCTCATAACTCTATTTCAATCCTCGAACTAAATAATTCAAATATCGATCCTTAGGACTTTACAACCTTTACACTATACAGTACAGTAGTATACGAAAAAATTCTAAAATTTTAGATTTAAATCCAAAGTTTAAATTCTTTTCATACCTTATACACTACTTAATACTTACACTTACAAGTATCAGGACAAGTAGAACAAATTTCAGAAACTAGACAAGAAAGAAATTATTTAAATTCCTTATCCTTAGCTTATAAAGTCTCAAATTTAAAAATTCAGTCGGTTATAAGAACCACAAAAAACTGAAAACTGAAACTGAAATTTTTCCTAAAAATTCACATTATGATCCTTACAATGCTAAAAACCCTCTTACATTTCTACAAAGAATTTTTAAGCATCTTATTTGCAATTTTGAGGAAATTTTTGATCCAGATTAACCCAAATTTTTGAGAATTTTTTGAGATTTTTGAGTTTTTTTTGCAAAAAATTCCATTAATAAGGTTTTTAGCAAATTCCAGAGATTTAGAAACTTTTTTGTAAGTAAAAAGCACTCAATTTGCTTGAAAAATTGATTAATTTCTACTTACAAGTCTCGAATTTCTTGTGAAATTTGAACTTGAGTATATGCAAGAATATAGATGGGAATTATTTAAAAATTAAACGAGATTCCCCAGCGCATGATTTCGAATATTAAATAAAATTTAATCATCAATATCAAGGTGTTCAACTACAGATACTTTTTCTCTCTCTAATAAAAGTATTTTATTACCATTAAAAATTTGCAACTTTTTTAGTCAAGACTGTAGTCAAGACTGTAGTATTGATATATGGAAAAACCTAGGATATGTACTAGTACCTACATATCCCATTTTGAGAGGTTCTAAATGCTTATTTTATGGTTATTTAATATGTAAAGACATGTTTAATATTACCAGAACCAAAGTGCTTAATGTTCGAGTGAGTAGAGGGGGAAAAAAGTTTATCTGAATTTCAAATTCGCATTTTGATGGACATTTTGACAGTTCTGCCATTTACGATTTTATAATTTGCTCAAAAACCAAATTCAATATAAATTGAATGGTGTTTATAAGACAAATGGGCCAAAAGTAAAAGTGTCAAAAAGCTCAAAAAAGCTCAAAAAACTCAAAAAAGCTCATAAAACTAAAAAAATTCAAGGACAGTTCTATCCTAAACTCTATCTTATCTATAGATATAATTTTCAAAATTTTCAAAAAAGAAAAAATCGAAATTTTCGAAAATTTGAAAGGCTTCGATGTAATTTTATCTCTATTTTGGTCGAAATTACCCCTAAATTATTGGTCTAACTTTACCCCTTGTTTGAAATTAACCCAAATTTTTTGTAAAACCTCCCCCAAACTAAACTAAACTACCAAAATTTGGGTTAATTTTATACAGGTGTAAAGTTAGACCAAAAATATAGGGGTAAATTCAACCAAAATTGGGGTGAAATTAAACAAAAGTCTTTTACAAGTCTTGTAAAAACGTTCTAAAAACCAGACTTTTGAATACCAAAGTATGTATATAAATTGAAGGGGTACCTTACAGGGTAAATGTAAAACAGCAAAAAAAATTTCTAAAATTTTTATTATGAAATACCATTAAATACTTTGGGTCGAAAAATTTTCCAAATTTTAGCTTATTTAAAGTTAACACAGCTTGCGAGTAAAATTAGGATTTCTGAACTTTTGAGATTTTTGACCATTTTACTTCTTGGCCATTTGTCCTATAGTTTATAATGGTTATGTGCAAATTACATTGAAAAGAATATTTCGAACATTTTCTCAAATTGTACATGAACATACATACATATCTCTACATACATACTTAAATTACCATTATAACATCACGGCCTATTACTTTTTAGCTCTAGTTCCACTTTTTTTTTTGAGTTTAGTTTTTTAGAAATGCTTTTAGTGTAATCAACTTTTCCCTACCCAAAAAAGTAAAAACACTAGGTACCAAAATATACCTAACTACACACAATTTGACTTTTTTTTAAGAGAAAGCAATGTATTTTACTACTTACTAACTCAATACATAGTATACCTACTCTAGATAGGTAGCATATACATAAGTAATACAAAATTGGAATCAATCGAAATCATCGTTAAAAACCATTTTCGTATAAAATTTTATCCCTTTTATTATTTCCCCTTCAGACTTTCAGAGTCTGAATTTTGTGTTTGAAAATCCAAAGATTATCCCCCAAATTCAATCTACTTAAATGGACTTCAAATGTGAATAAACTGAGCTACTTTTTTTTGAGTAAAAAAAGTACTACATTATATATACTGTAGGAGTAAAAACATATGGGATGGTGATTTGATTTAAGAGTCTCAAGTCCATTGAGTATAAATAAATAAATAACCAAGTCTCAAAGTGCATGTTGAACGATAAAAAAAGCACTTGAAATTCGAGGATTTTTGACCAAAAAGCCAAGATTTTCTCTGAAGCTTTTCTTTGATTACTGGGTTGGTAGTAGCAGGAGAAAGTCCTTTAATTTCATATTTAACCATTTCATTTTGCTTATTTTCAAACGAAAAATTACGAGATTTGGAATTTGGGCCAAATGTTAAATAGTCGTATAAAGTTCTCAAAAAGATATTCAAAATGTAGAAAAATTGAGACTTTCAATTCAAAAACATGGTTTTGAAGAATAGTTAAATAATTTAACTATCACACCATATTATGAATGAGGGATCTTTCAAATTAATTTGAAAAATTTTGACAAAAAAAAACGTTAAAAATTGCCAAAACTTGACATATTTTGACAACATTTTTGAATCAAAATTTTCAAAAAAAACTAATGCTGGTAACCATTATTATTTGATATCAAATTCATATGCTTTTAAAATAGACTTAAGGTTAATCTCATCCCTATTTTGGTTGAATTTACCCCTATATTTTTGATCTAACTTTACACATGTATGAAATTTACCCAAATTTTTTTAGTTTAGTTTAATTTACCTAGATTATCTTAGGTTAGGATTTTTAAAAAATTTGGGTTAGTTAGACCAAAAATATCGGGGTAAATTCAACCAAAATAGGGATGAGATTAAATCGAAGCTTTAAGACATAATTCAGCTAAAAATTCAGGCTTTTCCCTGTTAAACCTCATATAAAGGCTTGAAAGCCCATTTTTAAAATAACGCTTTTTTGACATTTGACAAATTGGCCAAATTGACCAATTGACCAAGTGACATTTAAATATGCCTATTATATTTATGAATATTTCGTCCTAGTAAAAACCCTACTAATAAATACATACATGTTAGATATACATAATAATCAACTTATATTTAAGGATAAGTTCCAGTTCATGGCAAAAATTATATTTTTTATACTTACTGGTATTACAACAAGTCTACAAATACTAGCACAAGTACTAGTAGTAAAAAAGCATGTCGACATGCAAGCAAATACTCCTAATTATCGATTTTTTTATATTCTAAACCTCTATAGGATATTGCTAAGTATTACTACTGCTATATTAGTAGACTATACCAGTTTCATAATACTTAAAAGTAAATTGAAATATTTCGATTAAAATAATAAATAAAAAGAGTCGATTCAAAATCCAGACTATAAATTTCCCTATACTAGATACTAGGATGGGACAATTCAGCATAATATTGAATAGGGACATTTCTATAATTGCCATCATAAATTGTGTCAAACTCTGGAGAACCCTTTTAAAATATTTAAACTTTCATTAGACAGACAGACAGTAGGAGAACAAGCTTATGAAATAATCAATACAATTATTTAAACCCTAAACTAAAGTACCTACAAATATACATGGGTACAAGTACTCTATATAATTTGTAAAATGTAAAATATGATTGTGTTTTTTGGCCAAAGTATTTTGTATTTTGTACTTTTATTACGAGTTTTTTATTACGAGGTTCTGGCCAGGGGGATTTTGTAATTTAATTAACTTATTTTATGTTTGTATTAAAATTTCAATTTCAATTTCTATTACTTTCACCTGTCTTGTTCCTTATAATACAAGTACTAGCACTAGCAGTAGTAGTGCTACAATTCTAGCCTAGTTCCCTTGTTTTGCTAAGTAAATATCGAGGGGACAATAAAATGGCAGTTTTTGCCCATTTCCTCCAGATAAATCTAAATAAATTGAATTCAAACAGTAAATAGTACCTATCTAAATAGATGGGTAAATAAAATGTCAAGATTTACAAGTTCGGAAGCTTGGAATAGTGTAAATTTTGCTTATAAAATGGAAGTAAAAAAAGCTCAAAAAAACTCGAAAATGACAAAAAATTTCAAAATTTTGATTATTTGAAGAGCCCTATAAGTAGGTAATAAAGCAGTTTTAAGAAATTTAAAATCTGTTAAAGTCTTATGAATTTAGTCCAAGTCTAATTTGGACCACTTTTGTTAATAGATGGATGCTTTTTCATTAATTTTAGCATTTTTTCTGCGACAAAATCTATCAGATCTATTCATTTAAATAGGAAAATTAACAATAGGTAAGATACTTGAATTTTGATATCTTGATTTTGACAAAATCTGAGAAAATTGCTTCATTTTAAATCTGAATTTATCGAGTTTCTTTCGATAAAAAATTGAAATTCCGCCTATTTGTGCAAACAAAATATCATTGAAACAACATTGACATTTGAAGCAATTACCAGCAGGAGATTCTGAAGATTCTAAGTTATATAAGAGGTCTTATAGAGGCCTTATTTCCAGACCATTATTATGGAAATATTTCAGTTTTTGTGGGTGTTTTTAAGTGGAGGGATTTGTCGGGTGTGAAATTTATTTCTAGATTGCTTTCTCCTCGACATTTTCCCAAATCAAATTTGTGAAATTGAGACTTTTCAACTTACAAATACTGGTATATTTAAGTACCTTATACCTCTATAACTTTGTAGTAGTATAGTAAGTACCTTTGTATAGTCAATTGGATTTTGTAAAAGTGTTTTGAAATTGAGAAAATAGTAAATAGTAGAGTTGTATTGAACCTGAGAAAGGTATTGTGAATTGTGTTCAGTAAAAACCCATTTAAACTTGGATTTCAAGTTATACGAGTACCACTGTTGTATATAAGGTAAATAAATCCGGTGTTTTTTAGTGCAGAAACGTCAACCAAGCAATAAATAACCTGTGATTTTAATCCAATTCTTCAATACTCAATATAATCCTCAAATAAATAAATAGAAAAATCACAAATTGAGACACTAATACTACTTAATATTTCACACTATCTAAATAAGTGCCTAAATCGCAAATCTCAATTTAGAGATCAAATCCAACATAATTTGATTCACAATATATGTAGATATTAGGTAGGGTATGTATTTTATTCAAAAAAAATAACTTGCAAAAATCTGCAATAATATTGAGCATATCTAAGAAATAATTTTGGACAAAATTTAACTCAAATATTTCACTTATGGCATACAATTACCTACCTATATTAAAACTTTGATTTTGGAAAAAATACATTTTTTAATTTTAAGGATCTTAAGTTCATTTTAGGGATCATTATACCTAAAGTGATTTTAAATATAAAATTTTGAGGTTATAGAGACATTCTGAAATAATTTTAAAATCATTTTTGTGTATTTTGTCCTTGTTTACTTTATTTTATATACTCGTATATTAGGTATTTAGTATACTAGCATAATAGTGAATATTTTACTTTATTTTAGGACCCATTTATCCAGTTTAGAGATTTAGACCTTTGCCCAGAGACCAGGCCAGAACAAATTGAATCTTATGACCTTTCCCCTATTACTACATACTACATAGGTATATTAGAAACCTTGGACTTTTATTTTATTTTATGTAACAAAATAAACCTTAACTAGACTCTACTGACTAAGAACAACATTAACGATAAATAGCAAAATAATGACCAAATATATTTACGATCTACCTAGGTATATCACCCTTTATTTTAACTAATGCAAACCTCTAAACCTATACTATGTATTACTATCTACATAAATACTCGTATAATAGGTACTTGAACACTTTAACCCTAGTATAATGTTAACCAAATCAGAATATTATCTCAAAAACCTAAGTATCCTTCCTAATTACACCTCTAAATACTCTAAAAAATTAAAATCACTCTAGATTAGTTCATATTTTGTTGTTTAAAAAAAAATTTAAATGTTTTTAAAATGAAATTTTTTAAATGAGAAGAAGCTCATATCTTAATTTTAAGATTTTTGGCAAAATATTCTTGCTAAATCAAAGACTGACTTTTGAAATAGTAGATTTGACATGGATATGGTGTAGAGCTAGATAGGTCGTATTTACTTAGCTATTTAAAAATACCAAATTTTTGGTTTTTTGCAATTTTTATTGAGAAATAGAGCTTTCAATCAGAGTTCAGAGATCAGATTTGTTGGATTAAAAGTACAATAAATACTGCTAGTATATAGGGCTTTGAATGTGTCTCTTAAAAGTCCATTTAATCGATTTAAAACGAAGCAAAGTGCCAGTACTAGTATCCTACTGTTAGTAAAGCTAATGCTCATGTCTTTCTTTTATTTTATTTTATTTTATTTCACTCAAGATTTTGACTTTGACTGACTAGAACTTCTACAAAAGAGTAGTACTATTTCTATGAGAAAAGTTCAATTTGAGAAAAAGTTAGAGAAATTAAATATACCTTTTAAAAGTCAGAAAAAAGTATGTGAAAAGGCCTATTTGAACCTATATTTGCTTTCAAATAAGAACAAGTATTTTGAATTTTAAAAGAAAAAAAGTCTTATTAGGAATACATAGAGTTTATGAATACAAATCGATTTTTTATTCCCGAGTTATTTACCTAGAAAAAATGTAATAAAATAAGGGCTTTTTAAATACATAAAATGTATCAAATAGAGTACAAAAATGTTTGCAATTAATGTTTAAATATTTGAGTCAGTTTTCTCAAAAGAAAACCTTTGGCCCTTTTTTTGTCATCTCTCATGGGACTCTGGTCATTTGGTCAAAATTAAAAAAAATCAAAATCTCATGGAAATTTTGCAAAATATGCCGAAAATTTGATAAATATGTAAATACAAGAGACTTGACATGAACTGGTTGAATGATGAGGCTAATTAGAATGCAATTTTTGGAATTTTGAGCATTTTTGAGCATTTTTATAAGTATTTTTAGGATGATTTTAGCCATTTTTGATCAATTTCGTGAGTTTTTAGCATGATTTTAGCCATTTTTGGCCATTTTTGACCATTTTTTTGGGTTTTTTAGGATGATTTTTAGCCATTTTTGACCATTTTTTTGGGTTTTTTAGGATGATTTAAGCCATTTTTGATCTTTTTGTGGATTTTTAGGATGATATTGGCAATTTTTGATCAATTTTGTGGGTTTTTAGCATGATTTTGGCCATTTTTTACCATTTTTTTTGGTTTTTTAGGATGATTTAAGCCATTTTTGATCATTTTTGGGGGTTTTTAGCATGATTTTGGCCATTTTTGATCAATTTTTTGGGTTTTTTAGGATGATTTTTAGCATTTTTTATAATTTTTGTGGACATTTTTTGCATTATTTTGATATTTTAGTTGAGATTTGAGATTCTAGGTTCTACATTATAACTTGAAAAAATGAAAAATTCCTTAGAATCTGGACCTGAATTTGATAACCATTTTTGAGAACAGAACAGATTTCAAAATGACTTTTTTCCGTCCTACTTATTTATCTAACTATAGGTTAAACAGTATCAGAAAAAAAACCTTTTTTGTAAGCAATTTCATTCAAAGTCCATACAAATAAACCCGAAATAAGGTTGGTTTTGGTTTTTTTTATCTTCGGGTATAACATAACATTTTGAGACTTGTGATATTGTATTCAATTGACTTGACTACCATAGCATAGTTAGGTTGGTAAAATGTAGAAAAATACTAAAAAGTCTAAAAAGTGATATCAAACCATGGTTTTTTTTGCACTTTGAGATTCGAGATTTGAGGAGAAAGGTCTTTAAAAGTTTTATGGTTTTTTTTTGAAAGTGAAGTAAAAGATCCTTCATATCTCAAGATCAAAAACATTGACATTTAATTTTGGCCACATCAAACATCACACATGTCTTATGGGATAAACCTTATTATATAATATTTATTTATTTATGTATTTATACAAAGAATAAGGCATCTGTATCAAGGGTAGATTAGGGATAATTCTGATATATTTTTAAAAAGACAGACTGTTTTGGCCTGATCCAGTTGAGATTTTGACTTAGAATTTACTTTCGTATCTCTAAATACTAAAAAGAAAAAGTTCGTCTAAAAATACCAACAGATCTAATGGAAAATATTCTGTCAGAATTTCAAAATCGTTATGGACTATCCCTAATCTACCCTTACTAATCCAAAAGAATAAGTATATTTGTACAAGTAAGTACCTACTTAATATAAATATAGGTTAGGAAGGAAAAGTCAATTTTATAGATTTATACTTCAAGAGAGATTATAAATGACCCAGATTGCTGATCTTAATGAGTCTCAAGTCTCAGGGGGGAAATGCGGGAAATCGATCAAAAGCTGCACAAAATATCCAAGAAAATGGACAAAAAACCATCTAAAACCATCTTGAAAGCTCGACCTAAAAACACCTAATATATCTATAATCATATTTAACCAAAATTCAATACCTAAAATTTTACCAAAAACAAAAATTGCAAAATCAAGATGTTGTCAAATCAAACTACAAAAATTCTAAATGCAAATTTGAGTCCTTAGTACCATTAACCGACCTAAGTATTGTCAAAATTGAAAGAATTTTGA
>JAQIXA010003165.1:0-14864 GCA_034699045.1 Nanhermannia cf. coronata Gr-Ori-00579
AATTAGGGTCAATTTTGGTGTTTACATTTTTTTCGTCAGTCTTATAGTTTAGGAGGAGATGTGGATCATACATACATACATGAGGATCAAATACATACCCCGAGCATCGCTAAAGCTCTGTCGGGGAAAAAAAATTATAAAACTTTCGTTGGTGTTTTTGGTGGCCACCAATTTTTATATTGCCTCTAAAATTTTGCCAATTTTTAGTTTCTAAAAATTTATAAACTGAAAATCTCGTACTACTTGAGACAAAAATTGATAAAAAATCTTTTTTTTGTATTATTTCAGCTCGAAATACCTTATTTTGACCTCAATTTTGCATGGCTATATTATTTACCTGTGAAATTGAGGCCAAAATTGGGTTCTTAACAGCTGAATTGAATAGATCTTAAGTTATTTAGTTGAAGTTTAGCATTGCAGAAATTAGAATTGTACAGTATAAAGTTCAATAGCCACATAACCTTCGATAATATCTGTTCTGTTTCTGTATTTGGGTATTTCAATTTTCAATTGTATAAAAGTAAAGTATTATTCAAGTTCAAGTAATTCAAGTCAAGTATTATTTTATTATGATGATTTATTGTTAAATTGTTATCAAAGTAAACATTTTTTAACCCTGGCATAGGTTAGGTAAGGTAGTTTTGAGTCTAATTGTATTTCGGTAATTGATAACCTGTCCATTACATCTTTAAAATCAATATTCTTATTATTACCTACCTACATATTATTGCAGAGTAGATACCTTATGTTTTTCTGACTGGATTCTGAGTATTTTATTTTTAGAAAAATGATGTAAATAAATTAGCTTCAAGCCAGATAAAATTATTGTGACGATAATCTTTATAATTTACATCACAATTAAAATATTTCAAGATAGGTAACTTAAAACTTATAAAGATACTCTCGAATGTAAGTACTTACCTATATAATTTGTATTTTATAATTAAAATTGCTTTAAATAATGGACTTGTACTTACTCAAAAACATTTCTAGTACATACTATGGTATTATAAAATTGCTATACATAATACATAATACGTAAATAAATTATACAAAATGTTTACGCTATTTTAATTGGGATTTTGAAAATTCATATATCGGGAATCGAGATTCATTGGTGGAATTGTGTATAAATAATATTTATATCCGTAATCCGTATTGCTTAAAGTTTAAGATCCTTTTCCGTATTATTTAGATTTAATTGACTGTTACGTATAGATAAATATATACCTAAATGATTAATGTAAATTTCGGCAAAATAAGTCCAATTTTTAAAATAGTTTAAAAACATGTTTATTTCTAATATCTATGTATCTGAATTTGAAATAATAGTACCAAGACTTTAGGTGTAGCAGTAGATTAATCTACAAGCTAATGCATTAGCTTGTAGATTTTATTTGCATTTTTTCAAGCATTTTATTTGCCAAAAATAGTAATTTGTCATAAACTGTGGTTATTCACGGTTAAATTGAGGTTATTTTTTTTGTCTTTTTGATCTGTTCAAACCTTTTTGTTCAGTTTGAATTTTTTTTTTGTATTTTTGACCTGATCAAACCTTTTTGTTCAATTTAGAATAGTATAAATATTCAATTTTTTTTATAAAAAAATTCAGTCCCTTATTTTTAGAAAAATTTTTTGAAATGAATCCAATTTTACTACTCTTGCTGGTTGTTGGCCAAAGTTTAGGTCAAATTGACCTGGGTAAAATCAATTATACATTGAATCAAAATGCTATTTTAAACTAATTACTTAGTTAATTGGCTATCTTATAAAAATTTCGATAATAATTAGGTGGAGTGAGTGGTCTTGATACACAATGGAGTCAATACAAGGTACTTGTATATTACATAATAGCTCTATTTTTTATAGAGATTCATTAACATTAGATTTGAAGTAATTTTTTTTTTATTTTAGGCAAAATACAACAAAAACTATGCAAATCCAGCTGAAGATGCCCGAAAAAAGCAAAATTTTGCAAATAATTTGCTAACAATTTCTAAAGCCAATAGTGTATATGGTGATGGATATTTAAGTAAGCTGGAAATTTAAATTTTCAGTAATTTGACTAATTTTTTAATCTATGTAGTTTGAGCTTTGAAAAACTAAATTGAGCCTCATAGTTAAAGTATATTGAGGTCTAACTTTTGTTTTTCTGAGCTGATAAACTATTTAAAATTTGGAAAAAACTGTTCATTATTTAGTTATAAAGCTAATTTTACTCTTGGTTTTCCAAAAACTTGTCAATTTTGATGGAAAATTTGAAAAAAATTCACTGATTTTAACTTTTTTTATTAGCCGTAAATGAATTTTCTGATTATGATGCCAAAGATCGTAAGTCTTTGACCAATGGTGCTTTGACTATCGATCGGCGAGAGGGAGAATTTAAACAGTTGAATTATTCAAGAATGGTCAAAGCCCCGATTTCGGTTAGGAATTCAATGGCTCGTGATGATGGTCGAGATTGGAGACCTTGGTTTGTAAAAATAGACTTTTTAAAAATTATTTTTATCCCAAAAACTTATAATTATAATATTTTGGGGTAGTTTAGGGATAGTTCAGAATCATTTCCTTTGAACAGCTTCTTTTAGAATTGAGCCATTTGTCATTTTGTCCTGAAATTTGAATTTGAATATACCTTGGATATCTCTAGATTTCAAAGATAGCCAATTTTAAATGATTTTTTCTAAATTTTAAAGTGTCTTGTAGCTCTTATAAGAGCTACAGTATAAGTATAGAAATTGATTCACATGGATAGCCAAGACTTTTTCAAGATTTTGCCAAGATTTTTTTGGTAAAGACGACTGGTTCAATCTTTTCAGAACTATCCCATTATTACCCCTATATTATATCAAATTTACAATTTAGGTGTGCCCCAATCAAACATCAGCAATCGTGCGGATCTTGGTAATTTTCAAAATCTCATTCAAATTTTCAATATTTTAAGATATTAAAATTTATACTTTAACTCTGTAGTTGGGCATTTGCAGCTGTAAGGACTTTTTTTCTGAAAATTTTTGAAAATTTTAAAAATACATACTTAATTATAATAGGCAGCTATTATTGAAACTTCATGGAGGATTTATGGAAAAGGTCCACTTTATTCACTTTCTGATCAACAAATTTTGGATTGTACAGAAGCTGGAAGTTGCCGAGGTGGAAGGTATAGAACTATATTTTTCTTTCAAAAAAACCTATCTATTTATATAAATAAGCTCTGAAAAACTTGATATTATTCTCTATTTTACTTGTAAATGCATATAAAGTTATTACCAAAAATTGGTACCTATTTCTGGGTTTTACTTGATCACAAATTTATTTATCTAAGATTCTGAAAATTTTTATTTTTTTAGAACTGAAGTCGCTCTTGAAAATATGAAGAAATCTCAAGAGACCGTAGTCAAAGAAGGTTAAGAAAATTTAGATTACATATCATATCATTTTTAGCTGTGAAAAACCATATATTTGACACATTTAGATACACACTTTCATTCCAAATTTGGTTTTTCATAGCTTTTACAAGTATTATACGAATATATCCAATGAATTTATATATGAATTGAATCGATCTAAATATTTAAAATAATTATGTAGAATGCCATCGCTATGAAAATCGGCAAACATCATGCAATCGGCGAACTAACTGCGAGGGTGCCAAAGTAGGCGACGTCTATGCAAAAGGAAATGGATATCCAGCAGGATCTGAATCTGAACTCGAAGATTGGGTTAAAAACTACGGACCTGTAAGTCATTAATCTCAAAAATTTCTCAAAAATTTTCCTAAATCTAAAATTTTCCGATATTTCTAAAGCTTTCAGTGTACATTTCTGCACATGACGATTTACTCAATTTCAGAGGTAATTTCTTAATTTACAAAATTTTGATTACCTATTTAAATTGATATATATATTTAAGGTGGACGAGTTTGGGAAGGTCCATGTGCTTCAGGGATTAACCATGCTGTCAACGTCGTAGGGTAAAAAAATCTAAATTTTTGATAGTGCACTATTATTGTTATAATTATGATTGATTTTATAGATTCACAAGTAACTACTGGATCATAAGAAACTCATGGGGAACCAGTAAGATACTCTTTATAAATGAATTTGATTTGAACAAAAGTTTTTATAAATTATAAATTTTAGATTGGGGTGATAAAGGTTATTTCAATATGAAAAAAGGCGTAGGAATGTGTCACATTGGACAGATTTATCAACTTACAATCCCGAAATAAATTCCTTAAGTACCAGACATTGAAATTAAAAATTAACTTTATATACCTACATATACCTACCTAATTAATTTAGAAATAGAAATAAATATCATTATTTGAAAGCAATCTTTTATTAACTGCTGTATTCGAATCTAATAATTCAATTACAATTTCGAAATCAAAATTTTAATTAAAGTTAGTCAACATTTGGAAAATTGTCTACAATTTTAAAGTACAGAGTACAGATACTCTACCTCTCTAATGGGTAATCGTAATCCTAGATTTATTAGTAGATTTTATTGATTTAACAGTATTTTATATGTTCCTAATAATGTAGTAAACTAAAGATTAAGTAGTGTTGTTTTAGTTTTTCAATTGTTTTAATATAATTTTGGTAAAATAAATTACCTAATACGAGTATTAGATCTTATTGTTAGAGGAGAAATTTTTAGGTATTCTTGACATTTTTGATTATAACTTGTATTTCTGTAGTGTCTGAAAATTTTTCTTCCGTTTTCTTTTGAATAATTTGAATTAGACCATCATTCTATAATATAAAAAAATATGTTTTTAAAAACCAGAAAAATACATTTTTTTATTTAATCTTTAATAAAACATACCAGAGTACAGTTGAGATATTTGATAATAAAATATTTGAGATTTTTCAAGTCCAGAATGAAATCGAGAGCATCTAGGAACTCAATAAGTTGAAAGGGCAATAGACATACACTGAAATTGTGAGATAATATAATTTCGAGGGTCTCAAGACCTAAAAATTAGAAATAAAAAAGTGAATTAGGGTAGATTAGGAATAATTCTAAAATTTTTGAATAGAATGATCTGGTTTTTCAGAGCATAACTGACCTTCCAAACGATCCAGTTGTAAATTTTTGAGATCATCAACACAATCAACCTGGTATATGAATTTTTTAAGTGATTTTATCCAACCCACAGAATCCATATTTCTTGATAATAAATCGCTTGCAAAAACTTTCAAATCAGGAAATAATTCCTCAATTTGATAAAATTTCACATTTTGAGTCTCTTTTCCGCTCAAATCAAGTATTTTCAAATGTGATTTTGTATTACATGAAGTGCAGCAAAGATCTTCGATCAAGCCCATACTATGAACCTTTAGAGACATCAATTTTGGAAAAATTTCAAAAAAATTACAAGTTTCAAAAGCAGACATCCAATTGATATCAATACTATTCGAGGCTAGCTGAAGATTTTGCAAATTTTCAAAAATTCCCAACCTCAACTTGTCAAAAATTCCGCCAAATCTGTAGCCAATTGTGAGATTTAATGACCTAAGTGTTTGAGCTTGACTTTGCAAAAACCAATTGACCCCTTGTGAATAGAAATTGATTGCGAAATCTCGGATTTTGAGATCCTTCAGGTGTAAATTTTCTCCATAGTTAAAGTGATCACCTGCAAACCAATCGACAATCTCAAGATTTGAAATTTTTGTAAAATTCTCAGTACTTTCAAGCATATCGGTGATTTCTCGAGAGACTGGAAATTTGTTAATTTTGATCGATTTCAATTTTGGCGAATTATTTAACACGATTTTGACAAGATTATAATAGGTATCGTCACATGGTGAGTCTTCACAAAGAAAAGTATCAAATGCAAATTTGGTCAAATTCTCGAATTTCATTTCAACATTTTGTTCTGCAGCTTTCTGACATTTGCATTTGATATTTTGCAACCGAAAATTTTTCAAATTTTTTGACACTTTTTCTAAAATCTTGTACAAATCACATACAACATCACATACAAAATTATTTTCTCTAGTGAAAATAGTTAGGGTTGTTATAACCGAATAATTTTCGAAAATGTTCAATTCAGGGCAGGTGACTAGGTAGTCTGTATAATGTTCAATATTTATTTTAAATCTTGTAAAAATTTTAGGATTCTTGGTTTGATTTACAAATTTTTCCAAATTCTCTCTATTCTCAATTGTGATTTTTTTCATTTTATTGTCATATTCATATGGCTTAATTGTTGACAAGTCTTCAAGAATACAAATGGCACTTAAATTCCATGAATTTGAGACTAGACGGGCTTTTTTAAGCTCACAAATTGTCATTTTAGAGAATAAAATTTTAAGGACCTTAATTTTAAAAAAATAACTTTACTTAAAGTTAAGATTCGATCATGTTTATAAAGACTTACTGGATCCAAAAGAAATGGGTTCGGATCATCTGGTCCATCAGAATTTTGGTTTAATGCCTTTAAGATAAAATATAATTTCATTTTATTAATACTAATTTTGAATTTCTGTTAAGTATCTATACATATTTTAAACTACAAAAAGTAGATAGGGTACTTACCATTATTGATTATTGATTAATACTTTGCATATACATATCCAGCTGGTTTCTATACATATTTTCTAATTCAGCCTTCTGTATGTACTCGTATTTTTATGCTTTTAAAAATGGGCTAATTGCAAAATATAGTACTTATCTACCAACGTTTTTTGTTTAATCTACACATTTGAATACAAATTAACTATTGCTGTTTGGATAAATAATTTCCTAATTATAAATGAAATGTCAAAAAGGAATTCGCCTTAAAATATTTGAAATCCCTCAAAATATAGATTGAAAAGCCTTGTAGGAAAGCGCCAATTCTGGTCTAACCAAAAATTACCAAAATTTTGGGAAAAACATAATAAATAATAAATAATAAATATCAGTAATAAAAATAAATGTCTTATTTTTGATTAATTAAGTTGAAATTTGATATTTTTATCAAATTTTAATTTGTAATAATACGCAACATTGGAAATGATTAAATTCACATTTTTAGAAAAATTTTCAAAATACATTTATCCAATATTTTTAGAATATGTACATACATAAATGATACCTACGAGTGTGCATATCATTTATCATATACCTACGTATGGTATCTGTATGCTATACGTATGGTATCTGTATGGTATCTGTATGCTATACGTATGGTATCTGTATGGCATCTGTATGCTATACGTATGGTATTTGTATGGTATCTGTATGGTATCTGTATGCTATACGTATGGTATCTGTATAGTATCAGTATGCTATACGTATTGTATCTGTATGCTATACGTATGGTATCTGTATGGTATCTGTATGGTATATACGTATGGTATCTCATGAGTAATACAAGACCATAAAGTAATAAATCGGTTTTACTCTCACGAAAGCCCGCACCCTCAGAATACAAGATAATTTGTATAAATATAGTTTTAGTTTTAATGGTTTTTATTTTATTTTTACTCCAAAATATTTGAAATTTAAATGTTTTTTTTTTAAATTTTTTGGAATTTTCAAAACTTCCCGCCAAATAAACAAGGCAAAGGTACACAATATTCGATAGAGATCATCGAGCTCTATCAGAATATATATATACCATATATGAATATAAAGGGATCAACCAAAAATACAGCAAAAATCCAAATTTTTAGCGATTTTTTTCAAATTTTCCCGCCTTCCAGGTGAGGTAGAAACTCCAAAGTGTTATCAAATTTCGGGGTTTTCCCACCCTATATGTGTGCCAATTTTGGTGTAAATCCGATTCGCGGTTCGGCGGCAAACGCGCGAACGGACAGACAGACAGACGGACAGACGGACAGACGGACAGACGGACGGACATGGCAAACGCTATAGCCCTTTTTCCCCATTTTCAATGGGTACGGGCTAATAAAGGTAAAATTCTGTTTGATCATAAATTTTAATTTGATCATAATAATAAGCATATCTGTAATATACGGATAAGGTACTAAAATACTAAATACTAAATAGTAAATAGAGCAAGATCGGTTATTAAATTCTCATTTAGGTATATTTATGTATCTTCAAAATGACAGCATAAACATATAGATAAATCAATTTAATTTATTTTTATTTATCAAACTATAGAATACTCCTTGAAAAACAGAATAAACTCAAAGGATAATTTACGAGTACAAAGTCTAAAGCTATACTACCATATATACAAACTCCATGTATTTATTTATTAAAATTATGGAATATTACAAAAATGTTCAACAATATTAACCACAATAAACTAAGGTATAAAAAATTAATTATTATATATTTGACTGAAATTCTAAAAAATAACAATATCCTAACTTTACAAAAATGGAATTTAAGGTGTTTACCTTATTTTTACTTGCCCATCAATGTAAGTACCCTATCCTTTATTGCTTGTTAAATATATTTTAGTTTATACAAAATTTTTTAAAATATTGAGAATTTTAGTTTCGTATTTTGATACAATCTTAAAACTTCAAACGAATCTGATTCCTTTGTATCTTCAAGACTTGTAAAGGCAAAGTCTTAAAACAATTTTGAATTAATTATCGGTCAGATTAAATTTTTATATATCAGTATCAGATACTTTACTTGATTCTATCAAGGAATCGTTTACATTGACTTGAATTGCAAGCATTTAAAGAATTGAAATAGAAATACAGGATATCTTCCATAAAAATGGTCCAGTTTTAGAGGATCAAAACAAAATAGATTTTTAGTAAAGTAGGAAAATTAGAGAGAAAATACGAGTTGTTGAAAAAAAAGGTTTAAGACCACGGATATCCTATAGGACCTTAATTATTATTATATGAATCAATACTTTTAGAAATTTAAAATTTTAACTTTTTTTTAGGTGTTTTTGACAATGTTTTAGCAGCGGATTGGTTAAGGAGCAGTTTAATTTATCACGATGAACATCGTGACATTGCAGGCTTCAAGCGTCATCTCATGAGAATTGACTCAAATGGACTTTTCACGGGTCAATGGCTTTTTGACGCTGCCACATTTTCTGCTCAAAATGTAAATAAGAAATCAGTCATCTCCAGTGATCTTCAAGGCGAAGACCTCGTCAAGCTTTTAGACAGATTTTTTTCCAGTGCTCAAAAATTGGATACAGCGATTTTGGAACTTTCGCGAGATTTTGGAAACCCACCATTTCACCCAAGAAAAATCCAAGTTTCTATTGGAATTCCGTATATCCCTAATAATAACAAAAATTTTCGAGTAAATAGTCGGAGTTACAATCTTGAAGATCCTTATCAACGAACTCAAGTTGGAAAATGGTATTTGGATGAAATCCAGAGTAGAAAAACTAGAGCAGGATTTAGAATGATTGAAATTTGGGGTTATTATTATATTAAAGAAGATATCCTAGATGGTTATGACGAAGTTAATTTTGTCAAGAGATTGAATCAAGATGCTCATCAGATGGGACTGAATTCCTCATGGATTCCTTATCACAATGCTCCAAATGCTTTCGGAGCGAAAACTAATTTAGGATTTGATGTCAATTCAATTCAGCCCAGTTATGGGTATACTGGAGCTATCGATGGCGCTGATGTACGTGGAAATAGACTCTACCAATTAGGATACAGGTCTGAAAAGGCTAGAGAATGTTATGAATTTGAATTTCGACCTGATTTGTGGATAGCACACCAGTATATGGCAATAGCACAATTTACAGGTAATTTAAATCAATAGATCAAAATGATTTAGCAAATATTATTAACAATAATAAATGTCCCAAAATTGCTTAGTTTAATATGACTACATACTTCATATTTACTGTTAATTTATTCATAGGCTGTTCAAAATATCCACAACTATTCTTTGTTGGTCCCATTGGTTGTGAAGATGAGTCTAAAATCTGCCCAGATCTATTTGACAATATCAACACACAAGTACAGGATAACACAATCTGGCAAGCATACAACGAGATGGGGGATTATCTGGACAATAAGCAAATTTGGAACTATGAAATTGGTCTAGATTGGCCTCAACCAACTTCAAATAACAATATCCAATCAGCCACTTGGACATTGTCCTATCCTGAAGATTATCTATCTACAGTAAGACTCGACTTCCGGGACAATGATCTAGAAAATCCATGGAGGGGTCAAGTCCGTATAACAGTCAACGGTGATTGGAGAAGATCTTCATATTCATATAGAGCCGGTTTGGATGAACACTATCCTGAATATAATTCAGTCGTTGTTCCATTTCCTACCATTTTTCAAGGTATAAAAATATCTATTATTTTCAAAAATATATCAAAAATTTCATGTTTTGAACTTTGAAATACGTGGGATGGGAGATTTATAAAACTTTCAAAAAACTATATTTCAAAATGTATCATGTATCAGTAAGAGTAAGTAGTAAAGTAAGTGTATGTGGGTACTACTGGTATAGATAGGTTAGTATCTATATTACGTCGATATTACAGAATATTACTACAATATTATGTAACTTATAATTAGATTTTGTATTTTATGTATTTTGTTTGTACTTATTCTAATTTTAGGCAATCGTATCAATTCTGTCCAAATTGATGTCATCCGCGAACAAGGCTCAGAATGGCCACTTATTCATCGTCTAGTCGGAGTTAAAATGGAACCCACTTTTTTTGCCAACCCACTCTATGAAGAATTCTCAACAAGTTCGAGACCTCAGATAAGGGGGCCATATAATGACTCTGTGCCATCATACCAGGAAGGTTTCACCCGTGGTGGTGAACTAACAGATGGACAAAAAAGAGATTATTATTGGTGGGATGGGGTTCTCGGTTGGGCTATGATCACTGGAAGATTTTCTATTTATATAGACCTTGAGCAATTGAGCTCTATATCTGCAGTTAAAATTCTTACATATACCGATCAATTCTCTGGCCTTGCTTGGATTAGTAACGTTGGAATACTAATTGGACAAAATTGCGCTCCACAGATGACAGGCACTACATATGATGGATTAAGTTGTACTCCTACTGCGTCTGGTGGAAAAACAACACTTGAAAGTGAATGGCGTCAAGAACTTGCTGGCAGAGGATCATTTAGAGGGGTTTTCAACACAAAAGTGGGAAGTCATAGAGGTCGTTATGTGACCATAACAGCTCATTGTCCATATATATGTCTTATCGACGAGATCGAAATATTCGACACCTCGAACAGAATTATTTCCGTTGGAAAACCTTATCGTCTATCTCCTGGTCCTGTGAATGATATTTATCGAAGGGTAGACGATATCCATGTAAATTATGGTGATGATGGACGTTCACTTGTTAATGGGTTCATTATGAAGGATTGGATATATGGTCCAGCTGCTAGTGGTATAACTGGCGACAATCAATTTGTTGAGTCAAGATGGCGGGTGCCCAAAAGTCCTCAATATGCAATCATTTGGATGAGCGCCGCGAGACCAGGGTTTGGAATATTTCTTCCGGAAACCATAAATATTGAGGTGAGGAATGCCGCATACCAGTGGGAAGCTGGTCAAGATGTGCGGTCTTCTAATACACTATGCGTCATATCCCCTTGTGCGAGAATTGATATACCTCGTGGGAAAAGAATCACTGGTGTCCGTGGGAGATTTAAAAATACGACAGGATGGCATATGATCACTGAAATATCTATATTTTAAATTTCTAAATCATATTTTTAAGCTTCTTCTTGTGTCTTAAAATAAATGTCTCATTATTATATGAAATTCATATTCAAACTATGTACATATTGGTTAATTTTTAAATTTTCAAAATACTCATCAGTCTTTATACATTACCTATATACCCATCTAATAAGGTAAATGATAAATTAATATATTGCTTAGTTTTATTATTATACCTACCTTCTTTTGTACGATAAACTGGGCTAATGAAAATTTATCCATTTATACATTTAAAAGAAAAGATAGTATTATATCAGTACCCTAGGGTACTTATACCGATTCCTACGAGCCAGAACTAAATATATAAAAATAAAATTCAGCAGAGCTTTATGATTTTGAACAAGATATTTGAAGATTTTATGAATTTCTGCTATTGCAATTGCAATTGCAGTAAAGATATTTTACAAGTGAGGCTAGTTAAATTCATTTCACCTTGTAAGCATTCATTTCACATAAATGATGTGAGATATTTTTTTGTAATTTTTTTATGCTAAAACACTAGATTTTTCTATGTTGTACCTAAATGAAAAACATGTTCACACTGCAGCTCACAAGTATACCTTACGAAATGTCCCACGCCGATTTATCTCTAATTATTTTCCCCATAATCTTTGGTTCAAGTATATATACGATATTCGTACATTATTTGGGCCGGGCGCGCGGTAAAACCGTATTTTACCTAGGTAAATATAAAATTCAGCAAAAATAATGTACGAATATCGTATATACTTGAATCAAAGATTATGGGAAAAATAATTAGAGATAAATCGGCGTGGGACATTTCGTAAAGTATACTTGTCACTGATCGTGAGTCAGGTACAATTTTATGGAAATCTTTGTGCGATATATTTGTACATTGTATACCAACTGATATTTTTTTAAATTTTTAATTATGTTAGATATGTTCTGTCAAAACTTTAAACATTTAAAATTATAATACATTATGTCCTGCTGAAAGAAAAATATCAAAAATATTAATAAAAGGAGTAGAAAAAGGGATAAATCGAAATTTTTGATATTTGATATATTCTGTTTTCTGTTGAACCAGTTGATATTATAATCTAAATGTAACAAAGTAACTCAGGTCAACAAGAAAGGTCATCCGAAAATTTTGTATTTTAAAAATCTTTTCAAAAATATTCCTATCCCTAATCTAATCTACCCCTAAGCCCTAAAACCTTGTACAAAATTGAAAAATGAACAAAGAAAAAAAAAATGCTTCGAGAAAGTGACGGGCTTTTTGAAATCAGTCATCAGAGTCTAGTCTAATGAGAGAATCTCTCCATCTTTTTTTATCCTCGATCGATCTCGTGTATGTCTCAGTCAGTCAGTCCATTTATTTCAGCTCTGAAAACGACGATTTTGGCTTTGCCATCAATTTTCAAATTATATACACACTATACTTGTCTCGAACTGGTCATTCAGAGCTGGTTTATATGAAATATCGCCTAATCTAAGGATTAGGCAAATTAAAGAATAATTCTCGCAAAAATCTCAGCCTCAACAATTAAAGGTAAGTCAGAAAGTCATTCGTTATGTAATTGTAATTTAGTTAATTTTTGATAACTCTATTATTACTTTATTAGATAGGTCATTTATTTCTAGGTAAAGATTTGTAAAGTATGTTGAATGTTGTATTAGTAGTTGTAATTGAAATAATTGTCCATATTTTCAACTCCAATTTAAAATGTCAATGGTTTTTTTTAAGTTTTTAGGGACGGACGGACGGATGGCTTCTTCATCAAGAGAGCCTAGAGATGTGGATGAGAATGGTGGTGGAGATGGATATAACAGGTAGTCAAATATAGATTACGATTAACTAAATTGTAAGCAAAAGGTTGAAATTGGTGTACTAACTCCTTAAGTTTAATAAGTCAAGGTAACTTTGCTGAAACCTAACTTGTAAGACAATAATGGTTCTCAATTAGGCACCACCAAACTTACTTTCAACTCTTATTAATCCAATTTTGTTCATTTTTATTTATTCAAGTATAAAACCACCATCAGCAGGACAAGGGTTTGGTGGTGTAAAAGAGGAAGAAGAGATCAAGGCTGCGGCCTTTGAGGTAAATAAAATACTTTTTTAACTATTATGTACTAATAGTAAGTAGGTATGTATTAATTTACAACAAAGTTAGTTTAGTCCATTGTATTTATTATATTGTATTTATTATTTCCTTTTCCTTCAATTTTTATAAACTAACATACTTTTGAGATTGAATTTTAGCAATTTAATTTGGTAATGTCTACACTACATTTAGGGTACTACTTTTTGAATGTTGTTGTAAACTTTATTAATTTAAAATAGATAGGTAGGTAGTTAATTTTAAAGAAGAGATGAGATAAACTAAAAATTGATTTTTATAATTTATAGGAAGAGGCAAGTAATATGGAAGCAACTGAGGATAGAGATGATTATGGTGGAATAAATATGTCGAATCTAGCTGTCTTTAAGTCAAAGAAGAAGGTAAAAACTTATATAATTACTTAATATTTTTTGGTTATTAATCAATTATTAATTAAATTAAAACAAGGCTATTATTGCTTGGCTAGAATTTATTAGTAAATTACAGAATAGTACCCTACTTAACTACTAATAGTATCCAACACTTTTTCCTCTTTTTATTGTTAATTGTTAGGTTAGTAGTGTAGGTACTCTTAGCTTCTATGATAAGCAAGATATCATTTTTTATATTTAAATTAATATTTTATCTTGACCAAGTACCTAGGATTAACCTTTAAATTTAAATTTAGTAGCTCTATTTAACAAAGATAATATTTATTAAAGTACCTTACCTTTTATTCCTTATAATTGAAACTTTTATATCTTTGTGTTTGTAGTTTGTGTATTGCATTATTTATATTTAAGCTATAATCTTATGTTTCTTATCTTTATATTCGATATTTGATTTACCTACTTGATTTATCTTATTTTTAGATTTTAGCTTCATTGCCGCACAGACAAGTGTTTATTGTTGAAGGTTATACTGGATGTGGAAAAACTACCCAGGTATATAATTAATAAAAATATTATAAATGATAATAGATTTTATATTGGCATCCTTTTCTTTCATTTTAAGATTCCTCAATTTATTTTGGACGATTGCTTAACCTCAAATCAATATTGTAAAATAGCTGTAACACAGCCAAGGAGAATCGCCGCTATTTCAGTCGCCAATCGTGTATCTGAA
>JAQIXA010003166.1:0-14859 GCA_034699045.1 Nanhermannia cf. coronata Gr-Ori-00579
GGTCTAGATCCGATTCGCGGTTCGGCCGCAAACGCGCGAACGGACAGACAGACGGACGGACGGACGGACGGACGGACGGACGGACGGACGGACGGACGGACATGGCAAACGCTATAGCCCTTTTTCCCCATTTTCAATGGGTACGGGCTAATAAAGGAACTCGTTAGCTGAATTACCCACTATGTACTTGTTTTTAAAAATAATATTTACATTTATAGAGATTTTTATAATCTTCATACACATGTATAATAAGCAGGCATTGCATGCCAATGCACTTTAAAAGAGAACAGACTCGAAAAAACTATGCCCATAATACTCTTAAAATGCATTCAAATTCAAATTCAAATTCAAAGTGAAGTTCAAGTTCAAGGTCAGACTTTTTAAACTCGTAAAAATAATTGAAAAGTCTCCACTACACTTAAAAAACAACCACCAAAAACCAAGCCCTAGATTTACATTAATACTTAAGTATGTAAAGTAAAAGATACTTAAATTTTTTTTAATTACACAGAATTTATCACTCAACATGTAAAACTAATTAGAAAATTCCCAAAAGGATCTCGATTAGGATTTTTACAGCTTAAATTCATACCTCAATGTCAAGCTCCATTTGAGCTAAAATTCTATTAAAGACCCTGTATGTATAATTATTTAAAATGATTGTTCAATTTTTGAGCATTGAATTCTCTTGAAATTTTTAACAAAATGCATCCATTCAAAGATATTTATATCAGTTTATGAGCCATTCAGATTCAGAAGGTACGATATGAAAATATTATGAAAAAGCCGCCTTATAATCCCAAAGACATTTCCGCCCTTATAAGTATGTAAATATATAATTAAAGATTCTATTAGTAAAGAATAGTTTGAGAAAAGTTAAGCTTTTTTTTTATTACACAGACAGACAGAGAGTGTGGAAATGTGTGATTTTGTCAGATTTGGATCTTTCACTACCATTTCATAATACATTACTATGTATAATATGTATCTGTATGATGAGTACTAGAGCTAAATAGAGTTGAATGTCAGAAATTTTTTTGCATTTTTTTTTTTGATAACTGATTTCATCTAAAATAGAATAGAGTTAATTCAATGACCTCATTGTAATACCCTCTCTAATTATAGCTCTATAGCTTAGCTACTCTATAAAGTAATTTTTATTTCGATTTTTCAATCCTCTCAATCGACTAAATTAAGAGCTTTTAAATACTTGGCTAGTACTCACGATCAGTACTGTAATAAAGTCAAATTTGTTTGAATATTTCAATTTTTTTTGTAAAGATACCTTATAGAGAAATTTTAATTTAAGTATACCTAAAAAGTTCAAATGCTTTTAAAAAGTTGACTACACAAATATAGGTAGGTAGTATATTTGTGTATAGGTATGAAAATATTCAAATTGAATGGCCAAATATATTATTAATGGTTAGACCTATAACATTTAAATGTAAAGTATCTGCAGTTTATGTACTTACTACCTAAAGTTCTTTCTGGCCATTAAAGTTCATTTCTATAATGATAAACATAAAACCATGTAATATCAGTATGTACATTATTTAACCCTTTTTTTATAAAAAAAAATTTGAGGATAAAGTTCTTTATAACTTATATCTAATAGTAGTAGTTGTTTTAATGGGAGTTTCCTCCCTACTTTTCTTTATACATTTTTGTACATTTTTGTACATTTTTTATGGATTTGTAATGGAAGCTCATGCACTTTTTTCTACTACAAAAATCACCCTGAATCTTAAATTGTAATTGTAGCAATATATAGATCTACATTAGGTATATACTTTTACCACCCTTTCATGTACTTTATGTGCAATTTGTTACGATCAAAATACATTTTTTAGCTTGAATTTAAAGTATAAAACATGTAGGTAACATACCAGTATTATATTATTCTTTAGGAAATATTTATGAAAAATGTAGGTAGGTATTTTTTTTTGAAAAAAAAACGTGATTTTTTATAAAGAACATCGTGTTCACATCATTTGTATAATAAGATAAGCCTTATATTATTGATCTAAAAGTAGATAAATGAGTTTTAATTAATTAGAACTTATTAAAAAGGATTTATTTTGTAAATAGGACAGTTTTCTGTAATTTGAGAGTTTTTTTCCATTTTTAACATAATAGATCAAACGATATTTACGGCTTTCAGGCCTTTTCCATGTTAAACCTCTTATAAAGGCCAAAAAAGCTATTATAACCCCTAGATATCCTTTATAGATTTGATTTTGAAACTCTAATTTTTGTTAAAATTGTGATTGATATTTTAAGGAAAATCCAATTTGTAATTACAAGAAATTACAACACATTTTATAAGAAAATTCTAAACTTTTAAATTTGGATTTGAACCCAAGATTTGCATGTTAAAGTCGCATCAAATTACCCATTTAGTATATAGGTAGCTAGGTATAGGTATATCAGTATTTTGCAAATTATTTTAAATTAATCATTTTGACTCATGTTCTACTCCTGAATTTTAATAAAAAATTTAGCCAAGAACACGAGATACTAACTAATACAACTAAGGATAAGTTTACTTACATGTAAAATGTGTAAATTCTAAATTTTTTATCGAATTATTCATTTCCTCAGTCATCTTAATGTTAATGGAATAATAAATGAGTTGCAAAGTTTTCAGACTATAAGTAGATAGCTATACAGTTAATTTTTTTTTACAAATTTGCAAGAGAAATTCTGAAACCTATTTCACATTTTATGACAGAATTATACTTTAATCTAATTAATCTTGTAATTTATAGTTGTTAGTTTTAATTAAATTTTTAAAAGTATCCTACCTACCTATTATAAATATCAGTAATTTAGCTAGAAAAAAGCCATATTTACTATTAGTTATAAAAGGATGTCAGTTTAAGATATTTCACTCTAAATTTTATATTTCAAGTTTATCTGCTGGGCTTTTGAGATACAGAATAATCTTTTCAGCACCCTTTTCTTCTCCTCTTTCACATTTTAAAAAAGTTTTTCAAAAATTTCAATTCAGTACCCTAGTTTAAATTTTATTGTAGGGTACCTTATACTGGTATACTGGTATCAGTATAGGTATAGGTTATACGAGTATTAAGAGCCTTTTATATAGGTTAGCTAAATAAACTTTGATGAACTTTTTTGTTCTTTCATTTATTTTCCATGTGCCATTATGTAACTACATAAATACATAGATAGATAGATAGATAGGTTCTCAAGTCAAGTTGAGATTTTATTTTACAAGTAAACTTTTTCTGAATTATTTACTCGAATAATATTGCGAAATAAAGTACACTACATGAAGTTGGTAAAATACAACAAAAGTTTTTAAAGTTGGGGATTTGAAAAAACTTTATTTAATGTACCTGCCATATAGCATAGTAGTAGTAGATACTACAAGCAATTCTTGCATCTTAAAAGTAGATTTAAAGATGGGAGAAATTTTGCCAACTTTTTCAAAAAAGCTTAAAAATTACATTTGAAATTACATTTAATGGTCATTAAAACAATGGGCTTTTATTTTTTAAATTTATTTACTTTGATTCTGATTCTGATTCTGACATTGATTAGAGATCTAAATATAGAGTTCGAGTTTGATGATCCGACTTATCTACTAATATGTAGGTATGTAGATATTCTTAATCGACTTTTCTTCATGCATTATTAGCTTTCCTTTGAAATATAAATTGAGGTGAATCACCTACAGATAATCTATCTACTACCTACTATGTACGAGTAGGGTACCTCATCAAATTATCAAACACAAAAATGTCTAAATTGTAAAATATCTACAATTTAGTCAAAATAGTCAAAAATACTAAAATAAAATAATTGAAGTTCATTTCTTTATACACTATACTGTACTGGTATTTATGTATACGGTGAACGGTGTTGACCTGCTGATAATGAAAATTTCTACCAAGGTTTTGAAATTCTTTTTTGCTTTATTTTGAATCTAGAGATCTGAGTCAGAATCTGAGTCTGATCTAATTGAAAGATTTTAATTTGCTGTAGCTTATTTACAGAATTTTAGAAAAATAGCTAAAATATCTAACTATAAGTAGGTACTTGAAATACTTTTTTATAAATCCAGTTGATAAATTATTCATGATTTTTGGATTTTAACTGGAAACAGTTTTCTTAATCAGTTTGTGTACAAAATTCACACTTTTTATTTATCAAGACTCAAAACTGCATCAATGGATTTTACCATATATCTATAATCTGGTAGTAGATTATCCTTATAAAATGATAAAAAAACCTCTAATTTTACGATGAAATGAAATTTTGCAAAGAAATTTGGATTATACATTATGCATATAGGTATTTCGACAATTTGTGGTTCATTATACTTGACTAATTCTGTCTATACAAGAGTGCCTTAAATGGTCATATAATGAGAAAATGTATAGCTAACAATAGATTAAATTTAGAATTAAAATTAGAGTATTAAGATCGATTGTTCTCTCCTTATTGTTATTTGATCATCAGTTTTTCAAACTTTTTTTTACAAACCCAATTAAGATAAGTGACAGTTCTATACTACAGAATATACTATGTTTATTTAGCACAATGTACAATTAGGCTTATTGAGATTAAAATAATATTTTTCTACGTTCCACAAATACAGAGAACAGATAGTATGCCATCAGATTACAAGTATCTATGTAGTAAGTAGGCTTATCTCTCTCCCAATTTCTCAACTTTTTAAATGTCAGGGTTGAAATCAGAGCCAAGATAAGAAATCTTCAAGTTTTTTCAAACTTTTTTTGCGATAAAAATTGTTTGGCTATTTGAGTATACTTACCATGGCTAGATCATGATGCCTTCTGAGCACGTCCAGCACAGAATTCGACTCAACATTCGGGACACTTTTCAACAAAACCATGAGGAAAAGTAGGCAGGAAATTAGATTTATAGATCTCGGCCAAGTTTGGCCCAAAATTCCAGACATTTTGAATTTCAACCCTTTTTTTGAGCCTTTTTTCTCTCTCTCTCTTTATTCAATTGTTCCAAATTTCCCTATCCAAATCTAAAGTGCACTTGAAAAACTCAAAAGATGCTGCAGAACATTTGCACAAAATCTTGAAAATTTTGACAGAAAATTTGTAGATAAAGAAACTCTTGTATTAACTTACAACTATAAATTTTGAAAATTTGATCAATTTTCTGGAAAACTTTGCTTTCAAGACCTCTAAATTCTTATATAAAAAGCTTGAAAATTATCTCAAGTCACTTGAAAATGGTCAAAATTGTCACCAATTATGGTACTGATAATGATGAAAAACTTTTTTTGGCAATTTTGTACACTTATAAAGTTGGAAAATCTTGAGATTTTGAGTATAAAAGTAGTTGGGCAGTATTGTATTTGTATAGTATGTAGTATAGTATTGTGTTTAAAAAGGCTTAAAAAATTGTAAAAAAAAGTTGAAGTTATTTGGCTCGTAGTTGTTTGAAGACTGGCTGGCTGAATTGTGAAGCCGGGTTTATCCTTCTCTTAGAAGATTAACGTAGGGGTATTCAAGTACCTAATACAAATTTCAAATTTTGTATACCTAGATAGATAGGGTATAATATACCCAAGTAAGTAGTAGAATTGTATTTTTGCTGGATATGGATACATTCGAGTCTGTGGGATAAGTTTAAGGGTAGGACGCATGGATTTCCAACACAAACTTTTATTGCCAAAAATCCCGCAGGCTAAATATCCTCAAACTTACGATTAGATACCTACCTATGTTATGCAAGTACTACCCATCTATTAGGTATATGAACTTTTGTATTTTTATTTCATTTTATTAAATATCCCAATATTACCTTACTAGTTATAGGTAAATGCACATTCTTATGAGCAAAAACGAACCCTGAGGCTTTTTTTCTTCTGATTTTTGAAATTTACCATTAGTGTTAAGTATCTAGGTATTCTGATTCTATTCTGTAATATGTAAGTAATGTATTAGAAATAGAAATGGAAATGTGAATAGTTTTGCAACGGTTTATTTTTTTTTTCAAAAAATTCATATTATCATTATTCGATGCAACACAATATAGATAGGTACCTATTTCATGAAAAAGTTTTAAATTTTCCTAATTTCTGTGGGTCTGATACTTCAGGATACATAACTTTTTTACTGTCAATAACTGCAAAGCCCTTATTGAATAAGTATTACCTATTTATAGGTATATTATGACCTTATACCTTAAATATGCAGGTAAGTAGCAGAATAAAATTTAAAAAAATTGATATAGAAAATATGATTTTGATTCTTGTACGACTACAGATAGTTGTTAAAAAATTTACAAAATTTACAAAATATTGACAGATTTATGAAGTATCTACACCACAATTACAATAATATATACAGTATAGTATGGTACTTTGTGTTTGAGTATTTTTCGTTAAAAAAAGAATAAAATTTTGATTAGTAATGGTTTTAACCCTTATTTGCCCATTTATTTCGGTTTTTATTTTATAGAAATTATTTCGTTTGTGTCGAATCCAAAGAACAAATATATGAAGTAGCCTAAGCCTAAAATTTCCATTAAATCCCATAGGTTACATTATTGATGATTTGTTGTCCCTTTTCTCACAAAAATGTCCACTTACATATTAAAGTGCTTACTACCAGATAGGTACTTTAAAGGGCTCATATAGGAGATGAACCCAATTTTTTATGAAAAGTATTTAGTTCGAGTAGATAGGTATAGGACACTACTGGGTAGGGTACTTGAACTTTTTGGACATATTTGAGTGCGGTTTGGGTTTTTTTCTCTCAATTATTTTGAGTAATAAATAGAAAAGTCCGTCTGTCGGTTGACATCATATATAAATAGGATTAAGTATGTAGGTACTAGGTACCTACTTGTTAGCAAAACATGAAGTGAATTAAATGGAAAAATAGGATTGAAAAGGAGAGGACAGATGCATTTCATTTTTATTTCATTTTTTTCAATGAAAGTACCCACCTTTGTATTTTATTTTCATTTTTTTGCTTTTAGCAGCAGACCCTTGCTTTTGCTTACAAACAAACAAACAAATAAATAAATATTTTTATGATGTCATGTTTTTTGATCTGGAGATAGACCTTATTGAAAAAATTTCAATTTTTTTGACACTTTATTATAATTCTAGTAATATTCAATCTATGTACTATGTATTGACTATTAATTATCTATGATTTAAATTGCACAAAATTTCAAATCGACATATGACTTACTCAGGCTGTAGGGAAGTGTCACAAATGGAAATCTAAAATAAACCAAAGACTGCAGCTACAAATGAATAGGTAAGATACCTATAGATATGTAGGTAATTTAAAATCTCAATTTGTGATACTTTCTCTCAAAAAAAAAATTTCAGTAGAGAAAATTTTTACTATTTCTTACTAAAAACTACTTTAAACCTTTATAAATCCAAAAATTAGCTTTTTTTACTTTTAGAATAATTCTAAAAGTAAAAAATGCTTATTTTTGTAGTGTAGTATGTACTTGTAAAATGATAAATTTTATCAATTTAACGAATCTTGAAAAAGTTTATCTAGATACTTTTCCATTTCCGTTCTTTAATTACCTATACCTATATATTTTCCACAGAAATTTTGTAAGAAATGAAGTAATTTAATTTAAGAGTCAAAATTAAAGTGATAAGTATCTTGTCAACCTTCCTAAATTATAATTATTTGAGAAATTATCAGGTACTTACTATACAATCTATATTTTTACCTAGATACTTTAAGGACAAATCATGCTAAAATATATGAATTTATTCAAACTTGTAAATTTTTATTTTCTGCAAAATCTATTTGACTAACTTGAGTAATTTAAGGTATATGGTTTTAAACGTTTTATTTGTTTATTTTTACGAGTAAAAAATGTTTTATTTTATAGCCTGGGCATTTGATCAAGATGAGGAAAAAGATTACTTTTTTTTTCTCGATACAATCTTTCTTTCTTTCTGCTGGAAAAGTAATAAAATGTTTCAATTAAGGCCACCTTTATTTAATACTAGCTATCAGTACCTCTACAGTACCCTATGTATATCCCCTTGTATGTTTTGGTAATAAAAAAGTCCGGTCATTATTGATTACATAGATTAGATAGAGGCAAAAAACTTTGTTGTAAAGTATCCTACAATCCTACCCCATAAAATGATATCTAAAATTCAAATATCTAGGTACTATTTACTATAGTATAGGTAGGTGCCAATACCAAAATTTTATGGATAAGGTATGGTATATTTGAACTAAGGATCCTTAGTTATAAGATTTTTAAACCCAACTTCTGGTGGATTTTATTTTGGAAAATTATTTATATTTCAAAAAAATTATTTTAGGTATCTTAAAGAGCTTATTACCAAGTAAGATACGATTTTTTATCTATCTATTACAACAATACAAGGCAAGGAGGGCAGGATAAGTTTATATCATGTTCTTTATGGTCTTTTGGCATTTCATTTCAATTTTTTTGATATCTTATCCTCAGTATATAGATTACTTATGTATAGGTAGGTATACATTTCATTTCATTTGGGTTTTCAACCCTCAGTCACCAAATTTCAGCTACTTTTCTTCAGTCGATTCTTCCGGAAACATTTCTTTTTCTTACTTACTTACTCTACTATTAATACAAAGCTCATACTACCTATAGAAATTTCCCTTTAACTTGAATATACCTACCTACATAATACAAGTGAGTATTATATATCTGTATCTGTATATTATGTATGTATACGATTAGCTGAACAAATCGTAACTTTTCTCGGGAGAAAAGCTTTCAAAAGAGCAAACCAACCAACCCTCATCAAAAACCATTTTTTGTTTTCTCTCAACTCAAGTAAACATTCACTTTACAAAATCATCATTACTTTTGAAAATTCAATTTTTCTATTTTAAGCAAAATGGAAGAAACTTGTAGTACTCCCCTTGAAAATAAAATCATAAAATTTTGAAAAATATTTTAAAACTTTTGAGCAGAATAGGTTCAGCCAGGAAATCATGATAAGTACTCGTAATCTAGTGGTGAAAAAAAGTTTTAAGAAATTTTATTCAAGATTATTGAGGTGTGAGGCTTTACTTGTGGATAATATTGCAAGGATTTTAGATTTATTGTGAATTTACCAAGGGTAAGATATCCCGAAATTTGAGAAGTTTCAAAATGCCAAATATGGGGAAGTACCTACTAACAGTAGTAGAATATCAAACTATTTGATATTTCTTTTCCCCCTCAAAAGAAATAAAACATTATCATCAAAAGTCTCACTTTAATACTAATAGTCAATAGTTTAGAATTGATATATGTAGTAGGTTGGGTACTTATAATATAATACATACTTAGGTACTATTTATCGGAATTGTCCCAGGATAAATATTTCTAGTTGAACTGCTGAATTCAAAGTACCCTACCTAGTAGTAGTATAGTAGTACTTTGCTAGCTAATAATTTCCAAAATGAAAATGCCATCAAATCTTATGCCCAGCTCATTAGACCCCAAAAATTTCGATATTTTTCATATTATTTGTACCTATTTGTAGTATTACTTTAAGGGTAAATGCGATTCCTTAATGGGAGCAGGCTGTGTCAATGTCAATACATTCTCGTTAATTTCATAAAAGAAATTTCATTATTTTTAATGGACCATTATATCATAAGCATTAAGCATAAGTATCTATACAGATATGGTGTAATGAAACGTTTAGTCAAAATAACACACAACACAGTATAAGGTCAAAATTCTAAATTAAAAAAATATCTAATTTAATTACTACAATTTCTTACAAAGGCCGTTTAGCTAGGATAGGGCCTTAAGCTAGGATTAGATAGATCAAAATTTCAAAAAAAAAAAACTCGAATGAATTGAGTTAAGCATAATCCCAGATTTATGATTTTCGAAGGTCAAAATAATTTTTTAAAATCAAAATAAGAAATTTTGAAATCATTAAGTATCCTTGTAAGACAACCATATTATCAGAATCAGAACATTTTTTAAAAATCTTTGGATGATTTTATGAAAAAGTAAAAAGTTTGAGTTTTAGAAGAAATGTAAATTAAAATCTTGGAAAATAAAAGGCTTTAAATTTTTATTAGATCAATTAGAATGCAAATTCAACTATGTAGGTACTTTTTGAGAAATCTGTCCCATCGATGCATTAAATATTAATTTGAATAAATAATGCATAAAATACAACACAATCAAGTAGGAAGTTTGTTGACTATTTTCTTCCAAATTTTCCAATTTCAAGGGTGGTGTGAATGAAAGTATGTATTATTATCCTTTGACCAAAAAATACAAATTCAAATTCAGGGGTCGATGCATTGCATAATACATGTAGATAGTATGTATTATCCCTGACTGACTTGAACTTGAAAGCATTTTTCAACAATTTACTTTTTTTTTATTTTTCTACTTTTTACTTGAATTTTTCCCCCTTTTTTAAATTTAATGCACTTTTTTTACTCCTACAATTTGGAATTTATTGGAGAAAAAGAACCCTTTTGCGATTTACTAAAAAATTCCGAGTGTGTAACAACTATACTCTAAACATTTTGAATTATTTAGTAGTGTTTTATGGAAACCCTTTGGTTTACACTATGAATGAAAATTTGATACTTACATATAGTATACGGATAATAAGTTGTAAAGAAACCCTTTTTTATCTATCTTAAATTACTCAAAAACCTTACATGGATATAAGGTCTATTCAGCTCTGAAAAACCAAATTTTGATAGCATTTTAAGGTTTTTATCGCTGGTACTATGTATAGATACTCTGACGTTGGATTTTAATTTTGAGAAGTCAACTTGAATTTGTAATAAATTAAATAAGGCGAGTTTCCCCTTGCATTTCCGACCTTTACATTTATATTTAAGTTTTAAGGTTAAAGACATATACAGATAGATAGATGGATTGTTGTTAATGGAAATTCACTTTTCCATCTTTTTGGTCTGTTGATTCCGTCCATACAAAATCTCTTCATTTTATCTATTTTCTACCATTATTCTGGTAAGAATAGTTCACTATTTTAGTGGTAGTTAGTGTACTATACTTGTAGGTACATAGTAGATATTAGATACAGATACACTATGCCTATTCTAAGGATAAGTATTTTTATATCTAGTGAGTTTATAGAGATTTTAAAATTTGAAATCTTTAATGGGCGAAATAATTTATTGATCAAAGTAAGAGATACCCAAATAATATGGAATTTTTTACTCCCAGTAATTCTACGGGTATTTTGTGGGATCATAAATTTTTCCTAATTTGCTGACTTATTTTCTTTCTTTAGGTATTTGGCACTATGTAGTACTTATAGTAGCACATATATCTACTATCATATTCATTAGGAATTATAGTAGGGTAATGTTTAGGAAACTAGACGGATAATAATTTTATAAGGCTAAAATATCAAATGTCATAAGGAAATCGATAATACCGGTACCGGTATACATTTCCATAAGCAAAATACGAGTATGTCAATTCCCGTATGAATTTAAGGTTTTATTATCCTACTTTCAGATAGATACCTATAAAGGGCTATAGTTCCCTGAGTCAAATTTGTACAATTACATACTATAATGAAAGTGATAGTAGGGTACCTATAACTTACATTACAATATACTTAATTATTAAGTAGGTAATGTAGGGTAGGTACCTACTGTTTCTAAATACTACTTTCTTGAAAATATTTTTCGAAAACAATTCTGAATTTTATTTACAGAAAGTATAAGGATCTTGAGCTTTCGTGATGGCTACAATCATTTAATTTAAATAGTAACTACTGTAACTGTAAGGTATCTACAACATGCATTATACTACTAATAGGGTACTATAATTTTGATTATATTATATGTAGGTACCTAGTACAGTGTTATAGTGGCTATATTAGTTATAGTATGTACGAGTAGAAGGATCAATAAATTTACGTTTATGGAATTATTTATCGTGAAAAAAACTATAAAAATCACCCCCTTACTACATACATGCATACATACATATTACTTAACTAGGTTTTTTTTATTTATTTTTGTACCTACTTACTCATATCATTTAAAAGTAGGCATTTATTTGTAGCCAAATGGTCAATGGTGTTTGTTACTTGTTACCTACCCTACACTTACTCACTTATTTTTATTTTTCTACCTCATAATAATAATAATGCTCAATAGTATCTATGTAATACTAAAATGATATCCAAGCCTGTGGCAAATAAGGGATCGAGTCTAGAGTCAATATAATTTACTTTCAAAATCAACCCCTTCCTTTACTTTTTATAAAACATAATTTCACGATCCTTTTTACTGTAACTGAATTAAATAAATAGATCCCTAGATATATTACTGCTAAAACCTCTAAAATTTTAGAAAACCGCAAACATAGTAGGTACATAAATATAAAAGTGTCAAAAGATATTAGTAGCATAGTAATAGGACAACTAGTATTATTTAAATTCTAAAACACGACTAGTTGCAAATTGTAAATTTTTTTCTAAAAAATGCTACTATTAATCCTAAATACCTACCTCTTAATTACTCGTACTCATCGTCAGTACTTAAGATTAGTAGGGTACTTACCTAGATATATGAAAAATGAATTTTTATTTTTGAGTTTTCTGAAGTTGGTCCAATCTTGATCCAAATCAAGATTTTGCTCCTTCTTATTGCAATAGATTCTGATTTAAAATTTGAATTTTAGACAATTTATTTTAGATTAAATGACCTCTATAATCCAAATGAATGAAAATTTGTGATAATTTTCATGAACTTTATTATTTTAGATGTGTTATTATACCAACCAGTAGGATATGTAGTATGTATGTAGTAACTTTTAGTGTCCCTGATCTATTTAAATAATAAAAATGTTCATCATGTTCCTGTCCAATTATCTACTTATCCCTATAGTAGATAGTAGGGTACTACTGTAAGGTCTGTAAAGTAGGACAAACAAAACAATTTCCTATTTCAGTACCTATGTAATTTGACAACGAATGTCAGTTAGTTAGTTTATTGAGTAATTCACCTCAAATTGTAATTACATTAATTTAAGGGTAAAAAACAGACCCTTATTATACATATACAAGTACTGTATTACATAGTACATCATGTCTAATGTCTAGTAGAAGAATATCATTATTACGATTGAAATTTGAAAAAAAATAAAAATAGATGATACACAGGGTATCCAGTGAGAGAAGGGGAGGGGGGTTGTGAATTGAGTTTTGAATTTTGTATCAAGTCAAGTCAAGTCAGATCTAAAACTAAATTAATGTTGACTATGTCAGGGTTATTTACTACCATATTTTTTCTAATAGATTTTAAGTATCTACTTACATTTTACAATCATTCTAAGTATTTGCGTGTTTTACATGGGGTTTTACATCGAGTATATTTGGATCAGAGTGGAAAAGCTTTGATCTGTGAACATATTTTAACTTCAAATTAAAAAAAAAGTATAAATCTTGGATAGGACTTAATAATAGTACCCTACCTAAATAATGAAAATCAAGAGAGTGGAATAAATTTTAAAAGTCTCGTGTTTTTCCAGAAAAAGTTCAAAGTTTTCAGATTTCCCACTCTTAATGATAGTAGCAATATTTTTTTTGTTTTTGGGGAGTCAGTCAAGTCAGTCAGTCAGAGTAAATGATCTTTTCATTGACATTTGACAATTGACTTTGACTGCTCCATACTACCATATTATGTATACCCTATACTAAACTAAAATTATTTTTATTTTATTTTATTTTATTTTATAGTATTTTATTTTCTGTCCGGTACAGATATACTACTAGTAGAACATAGTAAATACATAATAGGTTCTCTACAATACTATTATAATATGTATTATGTAGTAGATATATTAGTATATATAAATAGCTAGTATTACAAAGTAGTACTCGATTGGCAAAGTCTCTGAAGCGAGAGAAGTTAAGTTCGAAATGGACTTTGACTTTCGACTCGAACTTTACAATTGAACTTCCAGACTCAATACTCTAGTAGTAGTACCAGAACCAGAGAGTATCTGCACTCATTTATTGAATAATAGAATTGGACTCAATAGATAGAATACTACATGCCTATGCCTACCTACACTTAGATATTATTCTTATTCTTATTTATGGACTTGTATTTACATACATTGTATTACTAGTACTAGTACTACTACTTGATTCAGAAGATACTATTCTGTAGTAAGTGATATAAGGCAGGGTACTTAAATAAGCATGCTTACGAGTAGGGTATGTAAATTGAAATGAAAATGTTTGATTTTAAAAACTCGGCTATATACGAGCAGAATAGAATAGAATGGTGAATGGAGTCAAGTAGGAATTCAATCCAAATTTAAATCAAGGCTAAGATTTTTTTAGCTCGTTTTATTCCAAGCTTCACAAGTTCACAAGTACCTACATATAGTTATGGGTATATTAAAAACCGAAAAGACAAGATTTCCAGAAAATTCCCAGCTTTTGTAAGATGGTTTTGACTTTATTTTATTTTGGTTTCAATTTCAATTTGATTAGTAATTCTGAAATTTATACCCTACTGTATTTATTGTATGTGTCCATATAGTATCTATATCTATGTCTGAAGATTTGCTTTATTTTATTTATTTATTTATGGTTGTATTGGTTTGTGAGTGCTAAATGTAAGTCAAGTAGCAATAAGGAAAGTGTGAAGTAATGTAATTGATGAATAGGGCTACAAAAATGACTTTTAAACACCAAATAATAATAAGGCAGACACAAACAAAATATCATCTCACTACCAGAGATATCTTTCTGATGATCTGATTTTAGAAAAATTCTATTAAAAAAATGTATGAATTTTGATATACCTAGGCCTAGTCACTAAATGTCAAATGTATTAGTAAATT